>JAPMOB010206109.1:0-18515 GCA_029875015.1 Lepomis gibbosus | reverse complement strand
TAACCAGTCCACTCAGCTTGTCTGTCCCACTATAACCAGTCCACTCAGCTTGTCTGTCCCACTATAACCAGTCCACTCAGACTCTCAGTCCCACTATAACCAGACCACTCAGCTTGTCTGTCCCACTACACCCAGCGCACTCAGCCTCTCTGTCCCACTATAAACAGTCCACTCAGCTTGTCTGTCCCACTATAACCAGCGGACTCAGCCTCTCTGTCCCACTATAACCAGTCCACTCAGCTTGTCTGTCCCACTATACCCAGCGCACTCAGCCTCTCTGTCCCACTATAACCAGTCCACTCAGACTCTCAGTCCCAATATACCCAGTCCACTCAGCTTGTCTGTCCCACGATAACCAGTCAACTCAGCCTCTCTGTCCCACTGCACTCCTTAAAGTTTTTTTTAACAGTTACATCATTGTTCTGGGTGGTTTAACGTACCCTATGGGGTTTTTGACCTCTGCAGTCATTTTTAATGGATGAACCACACACAGGTGATATGACACACAGTCCTGCCAATGGTATCAAACTATGAAGCTGAATGACAGGCAGCAGTAATGCATGAGCTTCATTAGGTTTGTCAGACCTCGAGCATTAACACAGTGTGTTTTGGTCAGAATAGCTGAATGTCAACATAACTTTGGTTTCTCTCCACTGGGCACATTTACTGTAGAGATGACTGAAGGATATTAATGAAATAGATTCTCAGGATCATTTGTAGAAGGTAGAACCTGAGCTGATGTTTGTTATACAAACAAGACATATGCTGTGAAGATTTAGAAAATTGATACCGGCAATGACAAGCCAAAAAGGGAATTATGACTGCTGCTTTTAGTCTGCAAATGAGACAGAAAATTAGGCTTGGGGATGAAAAAAGATGATGTATTGCCTGGGCATCTGTTCACATAAGTGTATAATCTCTTATTAATCATAGAGGGTTTGATCAAATGCATAAATCGCCTCTGTGAAAACATCCCTTCCTCCAGTGTGCTGTCTCTCCTCCTGTCGCTGGTCTTTACACATTTAAAATGTCAACAAATGTCAACATGTAACAAACTGAATTGATTTCAATGATTACGACCAGACTGCATTTTGAGTTGACAAATGATTATAAATGTGAAAAGGAATATGTCAGGGTGATTTATTAGGCCTCTGGAATTGCATGATCATGAATTGCAGTTCTTGTCCAGGGCTTGATGTTGTGTTATATATCTGTTCATTTAAGTTTGAAGTGGGGGATAAAAGAAGTAGTTGTGAGAAGAATGAAAAAAGAGAGCCTGAGAGAGAAGGTCAAGGGAATAAATTGCTAAAGTTTAAAGTTCATTTTGTTCATGTGAAAATAACCTTGTTTTTACAAGAGTATTTGTTTATAAGACAAATGTAACTTGTTGGAAGACAGAGATGTGATTTCACTGTAAGAGTCTTTATGCACAATAAAATACAGACCTTTATTAAAGAACCATGAAGTAAACAGATTTTTTCTACAACACTCACATCTCTACACATCACCGTGTGAAGTGGGGGCACTTGTCACATTGCGGGTTTCGAAAAAGTTCCAAAAATTAATCTGCATTATATTTTATTATATTTTTATATTGTGAATTGTCACCTGCCACCTTAATTCTGTGCTTCCCTTTATAAAAATACAGACTTTTCCACCATAAATTGGTGCAGACAATATATTCTTGTCTTGTAGTCATCGACACCAATCTTATGCAAATGTTATGTTGCGGTGTTTCATCACACCTCTAATCTGACACCCAAAATGGATCGATGGTGTGGGCTATTGGTGAGGGCTCTCCAACTGATTTTGGTAGGCCGCCTCAGCCAAAAATGCCAGGGCCGTTTTTTTTTTGTCCCAGTCCAGCCCTTCTATCAGGATAATAGGGAGGAAAGAGATTTGATTTCATTAGTACATGTGTGTGTTATGAAGCAACAGACTGTAGCCCTGTGCCCAAGACAAATATATTCTATTCTATTCAAGGTGAGGGTCATGTGATGGATGGAGACAGCCGAAGGTGTCAGTAGTCTACTTTTTACTAGCCTTACTTATACTGTTAGAATAGCAAACCACAACATTTCTTAAAAAATGTGCAAAACTCTCTAGAGCAAAGGGAAAACCTCAGCAAAGCTTGTTAACCAAAATATTTTCATCTCTATTCAGTTTTGCCAAAGCAGTGATGATCACTGTGATTCAACTGGAATCACTGCAGACTTTTTCACGTGAAAATGAAGATGAATATTAATGCAAAGTTCTAGTTAATCACATGTTTATAACCACATTTCAGAAAGCCTTCATGATAAGTTACATTCCAATTCTTTCAGTCCTGTCATCACTGAGTTTTTCCTCAAATGTGTGATTCTGCCACCAGCAGGACTTCCAACACTGTCTGGCTGGAGAAATGAAGCACATGAAGAGGGTACATAATAATGTCTGCTAGACAACAAATTAGGGCTTTAATCTCAGTTGCTTTCATTATCGACTATTGGTTTCTCCAATAATTAAATAACTGTTTTGTTAATTAAGTATCAGAAAAGTGTAAAACAAACAAACAACAACAAAAAAAACATGCAACAATTTCCAAAAGCAAACTTTGGTCAACCGGTAATAAACAGGCAAGCAGATTAGCTTGCTAGCAGTAGTGCTAGCTCAGCTACTCATATTGGTCATGTAACACTCACATTACAAGCTTCAGTCAGCTGTAAACTGTGTTGGATGCTAATAACAGTTTAGGTGGTAACGTTACTAGTTGCCGTTCTGGTGAACCATTTAAACATCTTGTTCATGTTTCTTGCCCCAAGAATGTTGCAACATGCTAGATCTCAAAAATTAGAGCTGATGGCCAAAATTATGAAAGTAAAACCCCAGTTGTAATAAAGTGGAATTATGCTTTAATGTGTATGAGAGCTGTTGCCTCAGCAGGTCTGCTGCTAGCACTGCAGGATGGGAAATTAATGCAGATGATATGCTGGTTTTGCTCTTTACCCTGTGTGTCAGGATGAGAAGGAGAGGAACGGAGAGAGGGAGAAAGAAGGTGGTGTGTTAGTAATGTATCATTGTGCTCTCTTGCTAAGGAAAAGATTAAAAAAAGGAGTTAGAGAAGGAAGGTTATAAAAGGAATACATCACAGAGGGACAAGGAGCCATGACAGGGTGTCCACTGGCAGCCTTTGGCAAACAGAGGCTGAAATACAACCACTTCACCAGACCTGCCTCTGGCATGCGCACACACACACACACACACACACACACATACATACACACACACACTCACACACACAGAGCAATTCAGGCAACCCAGTCCTGCTCTGCTGTAATTACCATTCATTTCACCACTGTAAATCTTTATTCGTATTTTCTCTCTCTCTCTCTCTCTCTCTCTCTCTCTCTCTCTGTCTCTTGTTTCCCATCATGCTCTCCGCCTCTTTTGCCGCCAGTGGAGCAAACCATGTTGCTATGGCAACCAGGGTAAATGAGGGATGGAGCCCCGAGGTGAGATGACAGGGAGAGGGTGGGAACATACGTGTGTGTGTGTGTGTGTGTGTGTGTGTGTGTCTGTGCGTGTGTGCGCATGTATGCGTTCTGGTGGAGGGGTTGGACTCGTGCAAGCCAGCCCCATACACAATAACAGGCTGTAATGTTGTGTGCGGTCTGTCTGGGGAAATAAAGGCCAATGAGATGTGACAGATGAACGAGAGACGGCGGCTGATATGAAGACAGAGAGCTGAGTGCCCGGCTTACCCAAATACGTTTAACTCCGCTGATTTACATCACATAACGCAGACATGTTGCAAAGACGTCTCGCTACACATTCTCTCTGTGTTTTATTGTCTCTGTATCATTTATGCAGACATAGAGATGTGTGTATTTGTATGTGCGTGTTCCCCAAAGCTTTCTCTCGTCCATTTGGAAAAGCTCTCTCTGCAGCCCTAGAGAGACATGTGGTAGCCATGTGGCTCAGGCTAATGGACAATTAATGGGCTTGCAAACAGCTCGGCTAGTACCTAAGTGCCTGCCGATAAAGCAGTTTATCATACTCTGTGTGTGCACACATACACACAGAAATACATATGCAAACACGTATGCAAGTATACACACCAATTCTTCTTACATGCACAGACAAACACACACACACCTAGAAACAGGCCTGAGGCTTATCACAGTGTGCGCACAGATTGCTCAGCTTTAGTAAACACTCAACTGACCAGGGATTGTGTCTGCCGGTGATGGAGTGTATCTGTAGCTGTGCGTTTCACGTGGTGATAATGACCCAGTGTACAAGGAATAACAGAAAGTTGATCTATGTTTATAAAAAATTAAAATCGGCCGGAAAAGAATGTTACTGTAAAAGCAGTGTGCAGAGTACTGGGTGGTTTCAGATCCTTATATTAACAACCCCCGAAAATCTCAAAATGACATTTTCTGTTATATGAAATGAATTATTTACAATCTATTTTTATGCAAAAGTTTATTGCATGTTTAAATGTTGAAAGAAGCACAGATGGCTAATGACTATCTTGCTGGCGCTGCATGAATGAAATACTAGCACCCACAAAAACAACTGTAAAAAAAAGACCAAACATTCTGTTTAACATGTTTTCAGTGCATTTAATGATAAACATATAGGCTGTGTTGTGCTGTTATGTTGCAATTGTTTTATTTGAACTCCTAACTTCCATTTAAACATGGACAAAATTAAATATTCAATTTTTAACATTCTGTCTGAATTCATGACTCATAGCACTGGACAGGGGTCGCTTTGTGTGAAGGGCTGGCAGAGCCGGGCGGCGTTCGTTGGCGAAGCGTAGCGGCCGGGAAGGAACGTAAACTTCTATTATGGAGTTTAGCTAGATGGGTGCAGACCCAGTAATCACTCTGTATGCAAGCATTAGTGACTTGAATCTGCAACTGTTGTTGTCTTTGTTTACTCAAAATAGAGACAACTAGCAAGCTGTGTTGACCAGCTGAGAACTAACCTTTGGAAGCATTTTGCAGCGGACATCACAGATACAGGTAAGGCTGCTTTTGCCTTACAGTAATGTTACCGCAACAACAAATTTGAAGTCACTTGTTGGCTTGTCACCCCAATGAAGGAGCACACATGAACAGAACATCCACATAGTTTAGGATAGATAATTTCCCACACTGCAAACTATATTATTTGGAATTAGTCAGAGGTGTTGATTTAATTCCTTGGGATTTAAAATGAAATTAAAACATCTCACTCTCTCATCCAACAAAACAAAAGTTGAACATTTACAAGTCTGTTTTGACAGCAGACATTTTTAACTGTCAGTAGCAGGAAAGGCCCAGGTGCTAATGACATTAAAAATGGCCGCTTTGAAGTTTTACTAGTTGCACGGCACTGGCTTAGTGGCATGGTTTACTGGCACACGTACTGTAAAATGAACGGAGCATGTTATTAATTACACCTGCTCTTTACCTGCTGTGACAAGTCAAACTGTCTGCTGTGTCAGAGGTGTAAAGATATAATATATTAAAGGGAGACCTGCCTCTGATAGTTAATGTACTGTATGTAATGAGAATTAGTTGATGTTCCACTGCATAATTAAAGTAACACGAGGAGTCGTATTGTCCTCCATTACAAAGTGGGCCGTAACGGAGAAGAGCATCTCGTTCTCTCTAAAACGCCAGATTCACTTAATTTGCACAAATTAAATTCTGATTGTGGTGTCAGGTACAGTCCCTGGTAGGAACACTCCAATCAGAAAATGATGAATTGAAACTTAAATGTGAAATCAAAACAGTCTCTTATAAAAGGTACTCAGCTGCAGTTTTTATTCGATTTAGTTTAGCAAAAACTAAAAGCAGAGGGGGAAGGGGAAGAACTCGGTGACCAACCTGGTGAGATCAGCCTGCTGCTGGAGTTGCTCTTGCACTTTACGGCAAACATCGCCGGCTGCGTCATAGACTTTGCCGACCTTGGTGAAGAGGGCGGCGATCTTGTCGCTACGGAGAAAACCAGCTGCCCGCCTCTTCAGCAGGTGACCCAGGCAGGCCTCGATGGCAGCTGGAGAGGGAGAAAAGGAAAGAGGTGAGAGCGTTAGAGAGGTGAGCAGGGGGAAACCGATGGAGAGACGGAGTGGAGAAGAACAGAAAGTAGTCAAATGTCCAACATGAGGACGGCAGCAAGTGTGAGAGGTTATTAGCAAAATGAAAACACGGAGGACAATAGAAATTATTGGTTAAACTAAGTATGTATGAAATAACAATTGAAGAAGATAAAGCCCACAAGTGGCTTCTAAAGGCTGTAATGTGATGAACGCTATATATCATTTGGAGTTGGGTATCATTTAAAATTTTACGGTACCAGAACCAAAACCAAAACCAGTACCCTTAAAGTGAAGCCGATACCAATAGTGTACTTCATTCAATACCTTGCATAAAATGATAGTCCTATGACTGATTCTCAGTAATACCATCACTCCTGTAGCATGTACGCAGTTATTTTTCACTTAAATACCTGTAGCCATCAGCAGCAGGAATACAGGCATTCCATCTGTGGTGTCAAACGTTTGACGAGCAGCGCATCATTGCCATGTGGCAAGGGAACTTTGTTCATTAAATTATTCCTTAATTAAATCTAAATTTTCTGACACATGACATTTAATGGTAATTGACTGACTGGTGCTTTTAAGGGGAGCTTCTCCACACTAATTCAAGTTTGACTATTTGTACAGCGACTTTTACTTCAAGCAAACCTCAAAGCTGACGGTGTATGCTCAGGTCTTACCCTGGAGGTCGCCTAGACCAGATCCAGTTCTAGCATGTGCTCTCATGTCTTACATTTGTTATTAAAGGAAACCTTGTGAAGTGTCCACAATGGAAAAGGGTCATCCTCTGTTGTCAGATCTCATGGAAATTTGCCCTTTAGATTTTGTATGTAGATTTTTGTTAAAATACAAATGTCTGCAGGCAATTTCACGGCAATCTGTCCAGTACCTTCCTCTCAACCAAATCAAATGTTTGGAAGGTGCTAGATTTGCAAATTAGCAGGCTGACAATGTGTGCAGTATGAAATGTGTAATTCCTGTGAAAATGAACTAAACACAAGAGTATAAAGAGAACAATTATGTGAATTTACAGCATGCGTGTCCTCTGTATCGACACAAATATCAAGATGCTGCTGTGTCGTTCCTTCATTCCAGCTAGTGGGACAGAGTTTTGCTAATGGACTTGTGTGTGGATAATGTTATTAGTGAATACTTCCCTCTGTATCTCTTGTTCTAGGGGAGAGATGACGGCCGCTTATTAAATCACAGGCAACACAGTCACCTGAAATGTAATTTTCAGACGTGACGTACAATTACTGGCCGCCTACAACACCTTTAAATATTTAGACGGTTGGAGATGGTAACCTGTGTGCAGCTGCTCCCTGAGCGTGCCCTTAGCACTGCAGGTACTTGTGTTGTCCGTTCATTACTGATAAAGATTAGAGTAAATATACTTGAATGATATCTGGGGGGAGGATTAGCTCATGGCAGCACAAAAGTAGTGATAGAAATCTGCAAGAAAAATGGTGTGCAGCAGAATATAACTGAGATTGAATTATTTTTTAGTTTCTGTGAAAAGCATAGTTATGGCTTTTGACAAGGAAGATAATACACACCATATTAACCGTATAGTTTTTAATTGTTTTTATATTTCAACGAACTGTATGTGTGTTTAATTTTAATATCAGAAGGATACAAATTTATAGAATGAAGGAAAGTGATATTAGACCTTGGTGAGTTGTACATTCCATATCCATAATTGCTATTATCCAATCAAACTAAACAAAGCAAAGCAAAAATGCTTGTATACCACCCGGACATTAGATATATTAGTTATAAAAGAAACACAGAAGTTGCACAGAAGAAAGTCATTGACTAATCTGCAGAAAATGAGGGCAAAATGGAGGCAAACTGTCTTTCTAGATGTGACCCATCCATTAGGTGTCTCTCTCGCTCTGTAATTCCTGCATTAATGCTCAGCCATAATGATCTTTTTAGGGCTGATGGTAAAAAGCATCATTGTGACATGATTATTCAAGTGAACACAGACTATTTGCCTCGTACTCATTTCGCTGTGTGCGGTTTGTGGTTTAATAAGTTTTAATAATGTGCTGAACAAAATCTTAAACAGCAATTAAATAAAGGGTTTCTGAAAAAGTCCTGTATTAATGCAAATATGTACCATACCACAGAGAATAGCTTCATTAATTTTAGAGAAAAAGTCCATCCGCAGTGTGACTTCATATGAGCTCTGAGCCTTTGCGGGTGTCTGCCTGTGTTTTTCCTCTGTGAGGTGAATCTAGTGGATATTACAGTAGAATATAATGAGCAACAACAACATAATTCTCTGTGATGCTGGGAAAAATGTGCTTTATGACTATAATAGTCTACTTTTATTGCTGCTCTTGGAGCCTTAGAAGAATTGCTGAGAGGCTTGAGGTTTTTATCTCTCTCTGAACAGTACATTCAGAGAAGCATTTTTCTGGCAGATTAACATTTGAACCTATGGAGAAGTAGTGTTTGTGTCCAGTTATACTTAGGGGATAGTAAGGATTAGCAGCTGTAAAGTTGGAGCTAAGTGGATGTGTACAGGGAGCGAGTAATAGTCTTTGAGGGAACATTAATGCATGGTTGTTTCTGTGGAAACACAAAAATTGAACAGAGGATGCGAGCAGCTCTCCCATGGGAGAGACCGCACCCCGCTCCTCTCTTTCTGCTGCCTTCCCTCACGACTAGCCTGCTTATTCATGTTTTGGGTGTCTGTGGCTCTGGTGAATCATCAAATCCTTCCTATTATGTGCATAATTGCCTTCATATTGGGATTGAGGACAAAACATGCATAAATAAATTGCTTTCATTTTGATATATCTGGGACCACAAGAGCAGAGGAACAGTTCATCCAAGCATTGTTAGAACCGCTCGCTATTCAGAATGTATTAAATTTTGTGTAGCCCATTTGGTTAATCCCTGCTGTTCCTGCTCCACCTGTCATCCATCCATCCACTTTCCATATTTTACAGTCACTGCTCGTGCGCACGCTGCACAGTCCCTCTCCTCGCGCATGCTCTCACTCAGTCGAGCACAATATCTTCAGCATGGCTTCACAAGTTTTGCAAACACAATGTCTGAGAAACAACCAGCAGCAATGAAAGAATTCCCTACTTTTCCATCCACAGCATGTAGTACAAAACACGTGTGCGAACACCTCAAAGAGCTTTGTGCTCATTATGTTTGATGCCATGGAGGTCGTATCGACGAAGGGTAAAGAGGCATGATGACAAACAGTGGGGAATAACTTTTGAGGAGGACAGCGATGTACTAGAATCTCATCCCGCTGTAATACATTGTCGCAGTTGCCTCTGAATCCTGGGAAGCTCCCCCCTGGTCCACAAAAACCTGGTAGGGACGTCTTTGAGAAGACAAGTCGAAGCGAGAGGGACCAAGGGCCACGCGGGTTAGGTTTCAGAGGGCATCCAGCTCGACTTTGGTAAAAGCATCTTAGTGGAGTGATACAAGCAGCAGAGAGAAGTTTTTGCATTGTATGTTCAAGCTTCAAGCTTCCTTCAGATGATAAGAAATATGCTCTTTGCTTACCACGAGGTAGGGGCCAGCAGTGGTTACTTCAGATCCAGCTGTTATCTCTAGGTTGCACTTTGAAAGGTAAGCGGTAACCAAGGTCATAATTTAAATTTAAACTTTGAGTAGAGTGCTCGTGTTAATTTTGAGTAGCGCGCCACGAAAAGGCCAGCACACAGTGATTTTACCGCTGATAATGCGTGGGCAACTTTAAGCTGCTAAATATCCCATTTTTTTCTCCAGCTTGTCGCTATTCTCTCTGTCTCCCTCTGTCTCTCTGTCTCTGCTGGGCAAGTAGTGCACAGTGGATTTATCAGAGAGTTTCAGCTGAACACAGCTGTCTAGATGAGAGCGACGCGATAGAACCATACAGGAAATAAACAAAGACGATATGCTAAAAGAATCTAATAAGATCAACAGAGATGCAGAGCTAATGAGATGTAACTGTGATTTCAGCAATGAACTATCCATTTTACAATACACAGAATAATTTAATTTGCTACTGTATGATCAGTGATCACACAGACACACAAACGCTGATGCCATTTCTTTCTGATGGGGGGATAGTGAGCAGACATTGCCTCTATGAATAGAAATGATCACTTCCCTTCAGTTAACTGGTCAATTCAAATTATTTTTATAGATATGTAGAGGACATATTCTAACACGCACTGGCCTCCCCATCAAATTTCAATGGAAATGATCCAAATTTTTTTCTTTTGTTTCTTTTTGTATAATTTAAATGGTTGTGCTTTGGAAGGATTTGTGCTGACATCACTGACAAAGCTAATTAGGTTACGCTTGTCTCCTTTGTCCTGTCTTCCTGTATCTGTCTGTCTGACGAACCTATGTGTCTGCTGATCTCAGTGTCTCACCTATCTCAATTGTACAGCTCCTGTCTCATCCCAGTGTCACGAAGTCTCTGTTTTCTGTCTAATGAATCACTGCAGATAGCCTGCTTGTGTGTCTACACCACTGTGATCTAACTAATGATATATAGCAGACAAAAGGTTAGCTGTATTTAATGACTGGGTGATCAGTCAAAGAAAACCTATCGTTAAAAGTTAAGTATTGTCCGTTGTACTGACAGTTGGAATATTCGAGGGCACATTCATTTTTATTATACATTCACTCTAAATGGGAATTGTCTCTCACACCGCTTGATTACCTGTAACAGAAACGTCTACCAATGTTTTGATGGTGAGAAGTGTGAAATTAAGTAAATATAAAATCAATTATTTCAAAAATGTGAGTACACCCCTCATATTTTTGAAATATTTGATTTTATATTTTCATGTGACAACACTGAAGAAATGACACTTTGCTACAATGTAAAGTAGTGAGTGTACAGCTTGTATAACAGTGTAAATTTGCTGCATGAAAAAATGTGAAGCTGTCTTTGAAGTTTACTCCAAGTCCATCTAGCTACGAGATCAAGTGAAGCTCTAGTCCGGAAATCGAGAGCATGTCAAATCACAAGCATCTATGAAAGTATATATTTTCAAACACTTGTGCGTAACATTTATGTCTAAAATGAGGATGGTTGGTTGTTACACAGCAAAAACGCACTAGGCAAAATAAGCATTACCTGTACTTCTATGACACTGTAGAGCAGTATGGGTGATATTAAAGAATTTTGCTTCTCTATGGGGGACTGACAGCTAACTGACAACAGAGCAGCCAGAAATGCTGGGCAGAAAAGGGAAAAAGAGTTTAAACACCCACAAGACCACAAGACCAAACTCAAGATCAACTCTGACTCAAGTGGCATCCCTCAGGCTTCACACAGCTACCTCTCAGCAACTGGGTGGAAACTGAGAAAATAGCCCTACCAGATACAGTATCTCACAATAGTGAGTATACCCCTCACATTTTGTAAATATTTGATTATATCTTTTCATGTGACAACACTGAAGAAATGACAGTGAGTGTACAGCTTGTATAACAGTGTAAATTTGCTGTCCCTTCAAAATAACACATCATACAGCCATTAATTACTAAACCACTGGCAACAAAAGTGAATATACCCCTAAGTGAAAATGTCCAAATTGGGCCCAATTAGCCATTTTCCCTCCCCGGTGGCAAGTGACTCGTTAGTGTTACAAGGTCTCAGGTGTGCAGGTGTTATGGTGTGTGCGTGTGTGTGTGGTGTTATCATCTCACAGTCCCTCATCCTGGTCACTGGAAGTTCAACATGTCACCTCATTGCAAAGACCTCTCTGAGGTCTGAAGAAAAAAGAATTGTTGCTCTACATAAAGATGGCCTAGGCTATAAGAAGACTGCCAAGACCCTGAAACTGAGCTGCAGCATGGTGGCCAAGACCATACAGCGGTTCAACAGGACAGGTTCCACTCAGAACAGGCCTCGCCATGGTCGACCAAAGAAGTTGAGTGCACGTTCTCAGCGTCACATCCAGAGGTTGTCTTTGGGAAATAGACGTATGAGTGCTGCTAGCATTGCTGCAGAGGTCCACTATTTTTTTGGTTATAAATCCTCCTTGTTCTGCTGGATAACTGGCTAAATGTAGACAGCAATAAATCACATCATCACACATATTTCTAGCATAGATAGACAGAGATCCATAATCTGAGTCAGCTTTTAATAGCCGGTAACTGACTGTACACACCTCTACACACACCTCTGAGTAAAGACTTCAGAGCCACAGAAGAAAAGAGGGCCATCTTTTCAAAGCCTTGAAGGAAATACTTCTGGCAGTGATTACTCCACTGAGTCTCCCCACTGAACTGCAAAATCCTTTTGAGTCAGTTTGATTTAGGCTTAGAGCGGCTAAAACTGGATAGCTTTCATTTGCAGAGCGAGATCAGGAGGCCCCCCCAGCTCCTACCGCTAGGTAATCTTACACCAAACAATATAATTAGGATGTTAATATATAAGTTTAACGTGTCAAACCACAAATAATAAAAATTTGTAGTAAAATTAATAAAAGTTCATGATGTAACCCACTCCTGGGTGAGTACACCTCCCTCTAGGTTCAGAAGGTTTGAGCGTAATAACCATAAAAACACAGGCAAATTCAGTTAAGTGTAACTATAGTTTGCCTATGAATCATAAGACAGTGCAACTATTGGTCAAGTCAATTATGTTTGAGTTCAGATCAGATGGAGGTCTGATCTGTCAGAGTCTGATGAATCAGAGTGCACGCTTTAACTATTATGTGTGTTCACATAATCCGCACGATCTTACCACGAGGAAGGTAGCTTATCTGGCTGTTTGAGTGGGAATGTAGATGTGTTCCTGGAAATCAAGCCGGGAGGCTCGCTATCTACTGGATTTGGTGGATCTTCTTCACTGGATCTTCTCACACAATAAGAGACCTGACCGAGGCATGTGAACCGCTACAACTAAGATAAAACTGACACTTTTGGTGGTCGGTGGCTTTTTCAGGGAAACCTTTTCATTGTTACCTGATAGCTATGTGATAGTCAGCAGTGGAAATAAATCTTTGGTCAAGAAATATTCAAATATAGATCCAGCACATGCTAACTCTAATCCAATGTCTGATAAAAATGTACTCTGGACTATTTTTGTTCATTTCTGAGGGTCTATACTGGTCTGACTTTATGATTCATGCTGCCGCTCCTGAAACAGGTGCAGACAGGAAAAGAAAAAGAGAGATAGTGGGGGACACTGGCTGAACAACAAGGGTCTTGAGACAGATGGAGGGGACCGCAAGGGAAAAAATAACACAGGGGAGAGAAAACAGCACAGACGATATTGATTTTAGCAGAGAAGATGGGAAACACTCACTCTTTTCTTCCACTTTCTTCTTGTGCTGCTCAACTCCCACAAGGAAATCACAAAGTCTGCTGCCAAACAGGTGACAAAGCAGCGTTTATGTAGCAATTTCAGCCACCATTCTGTCGGACAAACTGTGGCAGCTAAACAATTTAAAATAGAAAGTTCTGCCATGCGGGAAGTAAAACTTCTTTTGTTGAGTCTTTGTTGTTCAGCTGCTGTTAAATTCAAAGGGGAACTTTTTCAACTTGAACAGTATTTTGTGTCGTTTGGGTCTATGTGACTATTTGGAAGCACTTTTTTAAAAATTGGTGCAGTATTGAGTGAGCACGCTGCACTCAGCAGCAGCAAAACAGTGCTGCAACTTGATCCTTGCAGACAACCGCCGGGCGATAACACAAACTAACCGCTCAAGGCAGCGGTAGGACCAGAAAGGGGAAAAAGGTCTCTCTATTTACCGGGATGTTGTCAGACACTTAGAATAACAATCGGAGCTGTCAGCGGCAAAAACAAGAACTTTAGTACATGTACCCTGACGGAGCGTAAACGCCAGTAAAGATTATATAGCAGCCCTGTCTCGCTGCCACCAACTGCAGCACGCTCACCCAGTTTCAAAGAATGTTGTCACAAATAGCCACATAGACCGGTTAAAAAAAATGGTTAAAAAAAGTTACTCTTTAAAGCGAGAATGTGTAAAGTGTGTTTATTTGAGCTTTATTTTATCGATGCCAAAAAGTGATGAGAAAATAATGACCTTTAATTATTTATTTTGTATTGGCATCAAATAAATAAAGATAATAAGATAAAGTGACTGAAGCAAATGCAAAAAAACATTTGGGATCCTTCCAGAGATGCTGAGTTATGACGGCCAAAAGCCTGCAAGTTTATCACTTTCTAAATTCACACGCCTTTCATACTTTTCTCATTATTTCTGATTATTAATGACTGCACTCCATGCCATTCAGTTCCCAATATAAGAGGCCAAATGGAAGCAAAGTGAGAAGAAAAAGAAAAAACATGAAATCTGGGAGGTGAAATCAATCAGCCATAGAGAAAACGGCTCGTATTTACCAGCCTGCATGTGAAGCCGCAAACCAAAGCAAAGGAACCATACAGGCTGCCAGATTTTTGTTTCATCTCTGGGTGCAGAATTCCCATCGGTGATCACGCCTCATGCCATAAATCCATTTAGGCAAACAGGGAAAATTTGGGCATTTCAATTAAGGGGGTTGGGTTGCTCTTTGCTGTTGCAGCTCCCTCTTTGTGATTACTTTCATGAATACCCAGCGCAGTGTTAATTAACGCTCTAACCTGAGACATAAAATGTGTCACTGACTCTTATTAATAGCAGCTTTAAAGGAGGACAGATTCCAGTAGCCAGTGGCTGCTATTTATCAACAAGGATGACAGCTGAAAATCCTGCTTGGGGGAAGTAAAGGAAATGCACAGCCATCAAAGGCAGCCTATGTGGAATGATGTTTAGAAATGTTAAATGCTGATATTTGCTTTGGGAAGGTGAGCGTCCCAGAGAGATCTACAGAAGCGTTGACAGTGGCCCTGTCCAGTATCTGCTTCACACAGGAGTGGATGGAGTGCGTGTTGGCAACCCTGTGAGGAGGATCAGGATCTTCTGAATCGACTCGAGTAGATTTAGTGTAAATTGACTCAGTCTCTCGAGGTTTCTACCTCTCACGCCTTTTTCTGCTCTTTTGCGTGGGATGTTGGGAGGAAAGATGAGAGAGGGAGGGAGCAGAGATGGTCAAGGGGTCAGCCAGGTTGGCATGGCGACCGATCGGCATTTGCTTTCGGTTGCCATTGGAAATGAACTGTTGCGGCAGCAGCTGTGTGCAGAGCTTCAGCCGTAGCAGGACCAATTTAGCCTGGCCTTTCTGCACCTTGCTGAGTTGCAACCTTGGCTGTTTGAGTGGGAGCTGCGATGGAAGCTTTTCAGAGCGAGGGATGCAGCGTCTGCTATGACTAAGACTTCAGTCCTCGAGCCCTATAGTCGGATGATACAGAGGATATAGAAGGGATTGGTGGGTTCAGGGCAGGGCTTAGTAAAATGTAATTATAACTGAGGTGAGTCAGAATGGAATAAAGGTGCAGGGAACACAGGCAGGTTGTAAAATGGAGGAAAAGGAAGGGAGGCATGAGTAGAGATACCTGTGCTGTGTCTGGAATAAAAGCAGGATTTACTAGATTCAGGACTGGTGTACTCACGGGGGTTCAGTCACAGTCTCTGTTACAGATGCAACAGACCCATTCAGTCTTTCACCCTCTCCATTTTCCTTTCATCTTTCACTTTCTCAAACACATGCTGCACACACACATATGTATCTGTTTTTAATGGAAACCCTCTGTTTCCACATTAGTGATGAACACTCATTTAATTTTAGGCCTTTAATCTCAGACACACAAACAGGCGCACACACGTGTGCGTGTTTCAACATTCACAACTTATTTTTTTTACACCTCTTCCTCCACTCTCTCACGCTTCCTCTGTTCACCTTGTGACTTCCAACACCTCCTCTCTCTGTCCATGCATTCTCTGTTCTTGTTTTCACACAGTGCTCTTCAGTTATTTCTGTTTATTAGGGAAACACAGTCAAAGTCCAGGCTGAGAAGTGGTGAACAATGTGAGTGGTGTTTCTGTTCTATTTTGGATGAAAGCTAAAGAAACCATACAGCAGGCTGCACTTGGCAAGAGTTTTCTACACTTTTATAAAAGGGATTATACATAAAGACTAATAGCTGTATTGGTGGTTGAAATAATGAACTAATAGCTCTTTAGTTCATCAGGAAAACCACAATGGACGTTTGCAGATGTGATTGAATAAGGTAAGACTAATTAAGGACTTATTGCGAATACTTACAAATGTTTCCTCTTGGCTCATTAGAAAATGACAATTATGACTTCCTTGCACCAGTGTGCACTGATTTAATAAATGTTTTTTGCATGTACAGTATGTGTTGAAAGTTTATGGTTGCTATAATCATTCCTACTTTCCATACTGGCTAAAAAAAGAATACCACTCTCAAAGCTATTCAAGCTATGGGGGACAAAATACAAAGTCCTTATTTAATGCAAAAATGACTTTTTAAGTTCATATGAAGTTGATATCATGCTTTGGCAGTCTGAATCAAGCGGATATCTTTCTAAGCTGCTGTCATTTTAGCATGAAAAAAACTCTTTATATGCTGAGCCAAGGCAGAGGGTTAGTGAGACAAAGCAGGATTATGGTCCAAAAAGACAGTAACTTCAGAAGATTTCCACATGATTTGTGTAAGTCAGGCAGCAAAAGCCTCATATTAGCCTCTACTGAACATAGGAATTAACATTTCCACTGAACAGTAACTGTGAACTTACATCGAAATTGCTTTGGGAAGGGATGTCTTCACGGGCAAGAGGAATGATCACAGCAATGTGAGTATTGATTTAAGATTAGGATGAAAAAATGTGAACCTGTCCTTGAAATTGAGTCCATGCAGCTATAAGATCAAGTGAAGCTCTAGTCGAGATCAAGCCAAATCACCCAAAACACAAAAAAGTGCCAATTTAATATTCATCCTGTTGTCTTACTGTTACATACTCACAGAGAGTGAATTTTCATACAAAAAAATGTGTTCAGTCTCACAAGCTATCTATGAAAGGATATATTTTCACACACTTGTGCGTAACATTTATGTCTAAAATGAGGATGGTTGGTTGTTACACGGCAAAGACACACTATGCAAAATCATTATAAGCATTACCTGTACTTCTATGACACTGTTGAGCAGTACAGGTGATACTAAAGAATTTTGCATCTCTATGGGGGGCTGACAGCTAACTGACAACAGAGCAGCCAGAAGTGCTGGGCAGGAAAGGGAAAAAGAGTCTAAACACCCACAAGACCACAAGACCAAACTCAAGATCGACGCTGACTCAAGTGGCATCCCTCAGGCTTCACACAGTTGCCTCTCAGCAACTGGGTGGAAACTGAGAAAATGGTCCTACCAGATATTTATATCATAGTCAAACCTGCATACATAACCTGTTCCATTACATTATTCTGGGAATTCATTAATAAACAAAGTGAAAATAAAAAGGTTGAAGGACATAACCCTTTGGACCTCTTGTTATGTTCACTGTTCTCCATCAAGTCTGCATTTGTAAGTATTAATAAGTGGAATTTGGTTTAAATGGAGCATCTCTTTCCCATGAGGTTTTATGTCAAGTGACCCCTTGGAGACGTATCCTTGGTGAACTAAAGAGCCAGAAGACCTCATGATGGAAGAAGAAACACTAAACAAGATTTTTCACAACCTGGCAACCCAATACTATATACTTCATTAAGAATGTGTATATAGTATTGGGTATTGGGCAAGATGCTGAACCCTAAATGTGTATAGAAGTATATATTCTGTTTCTGATGCCAGACACACCTTAACCTCTGCCTCAGTGTATGAATGTGCGGTAATGGGTGGAATGGGATGTAGTATAAAAGTGTACATGTACAGACCATTTACCACATCACATCCAACACGAATAACTTCCAGTGGTGCAGCAGAAGACTGGCATTTTTCAGAGCAATCCTTCTCTTAACTGGCATCGTGTCCCATTACAGAGAATCAATGCTTTCCCTGTGAGAGGACAGATGAGCTCTTAATGAGTGGAGTGGAGCACTAATCATAGTGATTGTCAGAGAGAGTTTGGGCTGATTCGGAACTGAAGTTGTAGGGGAGCTGATGTGTGTTTGCATCCGTCTTCACATCAGTGTAACAAAAACACCCAACAATACATGAATATCAAGTTTCTGCTGAGGATACTTGATATTCAGCTGGAGATGTTTCGCTGCATCCTGTATGTCATGTTGGAGATCTGATGGTTGACGTCACAGTGCTGTTCATGGAAGCAGCTGTGTGCAGAGGTCTTATTTCTCAGGGTGTCGCAGTGGGATTTTCACACCAGTTCTCCCAGACAACCACCAAATACGACCAACATGAAAAGGTCGGCCTTCAGTAACTGCATGTGACAGAAGAGCTGTACCTGTAAGTCATATAGGTTTATAATATTTTACAGTGAAAAAGGCATTTCTGTATTTAAATACTCCGTACTTGTATAGCGCCTTTCTAGTCTTTTCGACTACTCAAAGCGCTTTTACACTACTTCTGCATTCACCTTTCAGA
>JAPMOB010206107.1:0-15692 GCA_029875015.1 Lepomis gibbosus | reverse complement strand
GTCTATCGATTTGCGCTATGGAAGCATTTTCGGCAAGGCAGCATAGATCGTCAGAACACCGGCAACAGTTCAACGTTTAGCCCTGATGGTAAGATGTGGAACAATGATGTTGTGTGGTTGTGGACTGGTAATAACTTACGGTTGCAGTCTAAAGGCTTTGATTTGGATCACACTACCTTGTTTCTTACAACCCGCCCTTCTCTGCTTCTGATTGGCTAGTAGTCCTTACCTAGGAATTGCGCATGTGCAACTCCCAACAAAGATATGGTACAACTAAGATCCATCACTCTGTAGCTAAAGAGCGGAGCATACAACAGACAGGCTGAAAAGAGGAGCAGCAGCAATGTGCAGTATGAGAAAAATATGGTGTTTTTTGAAAATTAAACCATGTAAACCTGTTCTGATACAACCCCTAATTAAGACTTTGAACCTGAAAATGAGCATAATACCACCCCTTTACAAGCTAATGTTTTTTTGCACTGGCCCTAAGGGATCAGTGAGTTACAAGTTCGACTGTCTCGACGTTACTTTTTACTGGCCCCTTGCCATCGGTCCACCGTTATTGTCGAGCCCGGCATATTACTTGTATTTTGCATATTTGACTATGAAAGAGTTATTTCATAGAGCTTTCACATTCATCAGGATAAGCAGCTTTTTGACTGACCAATGGATAAAATCTGTTTAAAAAATCACCAAAGACATTACTGAAGGTGCAATTCATCAAATTTGCAATTTGTACAGTAAGCTGTGTAACATGAGATCATTACATCTCCAGTTAATTTTGACATATTTAACAAATCAAAGCAAACTTCCTATATGACCCATGCTCCCTTGTTGGTTAGGGACATTATTGTTCAGGTAGTTGTTTACACACAATACATACCAAAACATGTAAAACTTATTTTGGTGTTTGCTATGTATGTATAACTTCAATTATAAGCAGCAATTAAGAAAGGTCTTTAAAATCCTAATTTGGATAAGCCTGCAGATTTTCCTAATAGCAATATATCTCTCTGTCTGACTCTCCCCCTGTCCACTGTCTGCTGATGACATCGGGAAGATCAAACACTTGTCATTGTGACGGACTTTCCTTTGAAAAACTGCAGCTGAAAGAATATTAAAAGACCATGGGCGAGAGATCAGGAACCAGCCAGACACCTGCCTAGGTGTGTTTGTGTGTGTGTGGGGGTATGTGAAGGGCTCCTTTGAAAATAGATGAGAAGTGCTGACATCACCAGCTTTTCACACATACTCAAATATGCAATGCAGATACACACACTCAGACAGCCTGCTACTCACACACAATCTCTCTCTGTCTCATGGATGCTCTGAAGAGCCAAGCCATATTAATTCTCAACCCTCGTTCTGCCTAAATTGTAACCCTGTCTATCAGTCACACTCTTTCCTATCATTTGTTCTCTCGCAGAAACACATCGCATACACTGGCAAGACTGACTTTCTCTGTCTCACACACACACACACACACAGTGCCATACTAATCATATTAATTCAGTCAATAGCCCAAATCAATGGTTTCTTCCCTCTGGACTGCTAAATGTGTTCAGAGCAGGTACAGACATGAGGGAAATCTCTTATTACTTTCTTTGTCTTTTTCCAAAGCTTATTTAGTAACAGTATTCATTGTAGAGCAATAAGCAAGCAATTTCCTCTGTTTCCTTTAGACATCTTTAAGACAGCAGATTTTCATTTTTTAAGTGGAACTTAGTGGAAGATACCAAACATTGGTAAGCAAGTTTTTATTTTTATTTTATGTCCGGTGCCAAAGATTCAAAAAATTACGCTTTCTACAATTCTACCACACCCTTACTTTTTGTTTTGCTACATAAATGACACACTACTGACACACCTGCATTTTCTATATTTATGGATATATGATTTTTTAATTGAAAACCAAAAACAACATTAGCATCACTCTGCACTTTTTGTTTGCATAAACATAATTAAAATAATAAAATAATAACAGCTGTTGCCTTATGGAAACAATATGAAATGTACATTAATTTTAAATAAGTTACAAATGACCCCATTCTCAATTTACATAAATACAAATGAGTCTTAAGAAGACAGTGATGGGAACTGCAATGAGCCCGACAACTGATATAAATACAGCCTTGCATGAGAGTCTATGGCGTTTCTCCTGGTTCTTCACAACTAACTTGACAACTGCTGAATTTTAAATTAACAAAATATGTTTGTTGGGTGAATAAATGTAACGTGTTATCAAGTGCAACAACAAGTAGTCTTTGTTTACAAAGAAGGTAACACTGAGAGCTTCAGCTTACAAGCTATTAGCATATTAGACAAGTATTAACCTGGATGTTGCAGAGTTAATATCAACACCAACAAGCAATTTGTCTTGTCTACACTTCCTCCACTGGCAGAACTAGTAGCAACTGGAGGATTTGATTGGGATGAATGAGCTAGAGGACAGATAACCTCTGCAACATCTGGTGGACAGAAGATAACGTTTTTTCTCCATCTGACAATCTGACTTCTCTCTCCTAGTTTGTCTTTCCTATGCTACCTCCCTATAGCTATATCTCTTTTTAGTTTACACACTCTTCTCTTTCTTCATGCTCTCCAACTGTACAATATTTCTTTTACCCTCTCCCCAGCTCTTTTGTAACCCTTATTCCTCTCTGATTCTGTCTTAATGTTCAGGCTCTCTTCTCCTGCCGGGTTTTTTTGTTCCTTTTTTTTCATGCTTTGCTGAGATTTAATCAATTTCTCAGTTGCTGTGACTTCCATTGCGACTCCAGACCAGCTAATTTAAATGTGAAGCATTTAAAATGTCAATTACAAGCTAATTAAATTAATGGCACAATGTGATTTAGCCATTTCGCTCCTCTCGCCCTGAGCAAAGAATAAATTGTCTTGGCTCAGGAGAGGAAAAAGGCTAAGTGTTTAATAGAAATGCCGCTTGACTCACATAGAGACAAGCGTGCGCACAAACAGACCCCACACGACCTATGGGGAAATTGGTTTTAGGACAGGAGAGGAAGAAGAGGAGATGATGGAAGGATGACAGATCAGTGAAGAGAAACGCTGGACAGTAAACGTTATGACGTTTACTGTCCACCGTCCAACGTTAAACTAATAGGAGAGGGAGGAAGGGGTACAAAGAGATTTGTGGAAGGAAAGAAGACAGAGGGACAAGGAGGGTAAGGAGAAAGATAAGAGGTGAGAAGAGGACAGGATTCACAGATAGGGAGAAGAGAGCAGGATGCAAAATGTCAGAAACCCGAGAGCAGAGGTGCAAGAAAATTACACGAGAGAAAAGGAGTAAGTGTAGGTAAAACAGAAATTGTGGAAAGAAGAAGAGGGGAAAGAAAAGTGAAAATTAAAGAGTGCTGAAGCCATAATGAATATGTGAAAATGTGGGAAAGGAGCAGGAAGTAATAAAATACAGGAAAACGAGAAGGATGTTGAAGGAGATGACAAAAGATACAAATATGTGAAGAAGGAAAGATGATTGGGTTTGAGAAAAGATAAGGTGGAGGAAGTTTAATTTGAGAGGAAAGCAGAGAAGATGAAGAGAAAGCAGGAGCAAATGTGGATGAGGATGACAGGATAAAAAAGAGAGGACAGAGAGAAACGAGGAAACAAAAGGGGAGAGAAACAAGAGGAGGAGAAAAAAGAAGTTTAAAAAAAACTTAAAAAGGCAAACATGAGAGGGGATAACAGGAATGAGAAAATAGCAGAAGAAAGGAGGAGAAATCAGACTGAATGAAACGAAACACAATGCACAAGCACAAGGTGAGGAAGAGAACAGAAGAAGGGGGGACTAGCAGTACGGAGCACAGCTCTCCTTACTCAGCTCCTGTCTTGTGAGCTTGTGGTAAATGGAGTATTGATTCAGAGGAGATGAGATTTTCAGAGTAAACACATAACCAAACTCTGTGCTCTGATGTGAGCCCAGTATGCTCACTGGAGACTTACAGTTAGTGTACAAAACATTACTAACGTCACTCTCTTATGAGGCCAGTCCACTTCTGTGCACAATACATGTCTCAATTGTCTTGAGGCTCAATTTTTTTTTTTTAATATACTGCCGTGCCTTTGGATAGACCCTCCTATTACGGCTGGAATGAAGCAAAAGGCAAACATTTTAGAAGGTTGAAATGAAAAATGACTTTTACTTTGCAAACGAAAACATCTAAGTATTTCCATCTTTCTCAGTATCTACATTTTAGACCTTTAAGTTTAAGTCCTTTACTGGCATTTAAATTAGTGTTGGGAAACAATTAAAAAATTGAATCGTGATTAATTTGATGAGATAGGTGTGTAGATTAATAATTAATTAATCATAATTGCATTGTTATGAGCAAAATTGAATAATGAATTCTAAAGTAGTATATTGCACACTTAAAAGTACTAAATGTACTGCTATATACAAAAAAGTGCAATAACATGTGGTTTGCAACATTTTAAACAAATAAGGTGATTTTTACCAGCAGTATTCTCTTTACACAGTAGCAATAAAATATCTCTTGTAAATCTCAACTTAAAAATTAATGTAATCAATCAAATATAAAACCAAAGCTATTTGCCACTGCCAGGGAATTACCTTTTATCTAGCTTGTTATAACAAGTTACCATCTGAGTCCAGAGCCACAATCATAACATCATTGCTCAGCCACCTTCTGAGCAACATGTTAACATATCTAAATCTTTTTTCCTGTATAAACAGTATAGCGTCCCTGTTAGAGTGAGGTGAAGTGAACAAGCACAAGGCGTAGCGACAAGTGGGCACCTTCCCGAGAAACTGTCGCGGTTGTGCTGACATCACGCACAGGCCCTCCCTCTGCCGAAATTGTCTTGAACTTTTTGTACGCAACGCGCAGCACAAATCATTGGAAGAGATACTGATCCTCCCTGTTTGTGAGTTTCCAGAATCTTTTACTGTTTACTAAATAGTTATCAGGACATAAACAGAAGGCAATTCACATGGCAGAGCAGCCATGCATGCAGTTTATAGCTATCCACTTTGCTATGGCATGTGATCGCTTGTCTTACTTTTGTTTATCTACTTCTCCCACACGCTGCATCCAGCGCAGTCTGCCGAAGCCTCCCTCCACTGCTTATTTGGGTGGGTGATTTGCAGACTGACCCAGAGTTTGACTGTATGTGTGTTCAGAGTCAGTGAGAAATGGACTGTCAAAATAATAATAATAAAAATAAAAACTGCATTAACGTGCGATAAAATAATTGTCTGTGTCAATTAATTATTGCGTTAACGCAAGAATAACACTTTAACCTGCCCAGCCATAATTAAATACTATCCTACATTATGTATTTGATACATGCAGTATATTATATGGCCAAAAAACTATTTGGACAGCAGATCATCACATTCATGTGACTGTTGAACATCTCATTCCAAAACCACTGGCATTAGTCTTTCACTATAATAGTCTCCAGTTTTATGTTTAAGGGTTTCTACCAGACATTAGAAATGGGCTGCAGGGATTTCCTCCCATTAAGCCCTAAAAGCATTCCTGTGAGGTAGGAGATAAGAGACACTAGGACAGCCTGACAACAAACTAAAACAGGAAGTGAAGCTAACTGAAATGGACACAGAAACAAACACAAAACACATCTAACCAACCCAAACCTGTGATAGTATGTTGACAGGGGTGTTGAAATGTCTGTTTTATTGTCATCATGTGGATCTTGTTTATTGTTGTGTAGTTCAGTAATATAATGTAGATGACTACAGCTTCAAAATGATACAGGTATGTGTAAAAGACCTTATTTGATGTTTCTCACTAAGCCAGCAAACTTTCTCTCAGTGTAGGTGTCCCCTTTCCCTCTTTTTCTAAAGAAGGGCAGCTGTCTTATAATGAACCTCTCTCCTGTTGATATCCTGTTGAGTTTGTTACCCAACAAATAATTATCTTGCACACAGATTTCTATCTATGTAAACTTTCTAGCTAGCTGCTCATTGCTGCCCAGGCCAAGCACAGCAATCAATACACACAGATCATAAAGCGAAACAGTGCTTAGGAAATCAAAATGGCCTTAAGCAGTGTGCTAATTATGTGCAGTTGCAGAGGGGGTTGAACACAGACTAATTGATGTTTTGACATGAATGTTTTTCCTAGAAAAACAATACCAATACCTGACTGTAGGAATGCTTTCATAAAATACCATGTTCTACATTCACCCACACACATTCTATTTTTGTGATAGCCTTTATTGACATTTTGCCCAGCCTAACCACAAACTTAACACCTTTAAGTTTAATCCTAGATGGAAATCTTAACCTTCAAACAGCCTGGTAAGAAAGTGAGGACCACACAAAATGTATTCACTTTCTGTAAATCCAGCCCAGTCTCATTCCCAGATCATCAAATACCGACATTATGTCACGTCCATTGGCATCCGACGCAGGTACCCTTTAGTGTCTGTATAAGACGCATCTTTGGCATCTGTATATGAGAAGCACCGGGCAGACAGAAAGCCTTTAGGAGGTCAGCTGACATACTATACAGTGTGGGTGGGTCAAATAAATACAGGGCTTTCATTCAGGATACTTGGGTCATTTCCTGTGATAATGAAAAGCAACAGTTTACTTACATAACCAAGTAGTTTTGGTGTCTAAACCTACACAAACTGGACTATTTCATAACATTAACCATATGTTGAAAAGGTGTTTCATACAGACTGTAAAGGGTGGGGTGCCTTGTGCATTTGTATGAGACACTGAGCGGTGTGACAAAGCAAAACCCTGCAAAAGTAAATAAAGGACTTAATTAAACCAATTTTAAATCTTTACAAATAGTCCTAAATTGAAGTCTCAATATTGAAGATTTACCTTTAAATAAATGTCTGTGAAGTCACTGTTCATTGCTGAATGAGGTAACAGTGACTGAGCCTTTGCAAAATCCTGAGAAAAACTACCAAAAGAAGATAAAGAAACAGTCGAAACGGGTTTTGTTAGGTTTAAGATGAAGTATTTTATTGTTTGTTGTGGCATGTTAAGCTTATTTGTAGTAGCAGTTCAAGATATGTTATAACAGTCCCCAATAGTCACTCAAAGTACAAACAGTGTGGGGTCACTACTTCAACAGCAAACTAGATAACAAGCAAGCAAAACAACAAATTAACAAAACTCTACTGGAGTCCAACTGATTTACTGAAAGAGTTCACATTTAATTCAAAAATTGCATTTAGGCATTCACTTAGATGTTGAGAAAGGCAAAAGGAGAAACCTCAGACTGGCTCCATCCATACAGTCAATGGACATGGACAATATCCCATTAAAACCTTCACAGAATGCATTAAATACTACAGTGCACGCTTTGGGCCATATTTACATAGATGATGTAGCTCATATGACCATATTGTATGCTTTACATATACTGGATAAGCTTTTAAGCTTTCAACTGTTCACACACACAACCTGCAGTCTGCAAACCAAATGCAACAGATATTCAAAGTTAGCGACTAGCAGGTAAAGGAAGTAAACATTTAGCAGCTATAGAGCCAAACAAATGCTAATGTTGCTCTATCTGCTGAGTGTGTACAACTGTTTGCCATGCTTCCTAAAGCCAAAAAATGTCAGAGCTATGTGTCTGTTGGCTTGTTTTGGACTTCATCTGCTCCCTAGTGGTGAAAAATCAATTTGTGCAGCTTTCAATTAACCTTGAAAGTATCATTTTCTCTGGTTGTGAGTATTCATCAGCAAAAAATACAGCTGAGCAGTGAAGGTTGTCACCTCAAGAGTCACATAAGAACCTTGATATTTCAGTTGAATGTCAACTGAGTGATGAATAAAAAACTTTTTCACAGTTGGCCTCTAACGCAGACGATTCAGACAGGATTCATCATGCTACATTTTTATTCATTAGTATTATGTCATACATTTTTTCTTGTTCGGACAACATGTCTGATTATTTGAGTCATTAATCAAATTACAAAATTGCAAATTGCAAAATTGAGTACATTATGAGTAAGAAGTACAAGAACTGGATGAATATCTGCACAGAACCAAATGCAGAACTTAATTTAAATCTTGGCTTATGCCAGAGAGCTGCTCCATAACATGGTCATAATGTAAAAAGAGAATTGTGTGTGTGTGTGTGTGTGTGTGTGTGTGTGTGTGTGTGTGTGTGTGTGTGTGTGTGTGTGAGAGAGTGAAAGGTGCACAAAGGTGACAAAGACACATTTGCCCACACACCTATCTCATGTCTTTACAAACATACACATATGCTGAAAAACACGGGAAAAATGCATCAAATTGAACAGACATGCTCATATACACATGTAAAAGCAATATCCATTTAGAATTATTATCTAAATTAACAAACAAAGAGAGGCAAATGCACCTAAAGGCTTCACACTGAACACACACAAACATAAACTACACACACAAACTGGATGACATGCTAACAGATATATTTCCACGGCGAAGGCAAGACAGTAATTACCACCATCTTCAATTGGCATGTTAGCATTCAGCTGCTGCTGTTCCCTTATCGCACTGAAACACAATGATTCACAATAACAACAGCAGCAGCAGCAAGCATGTGCTAAAGGCCCAATCAGTGGCACTCAAACAGAAATGGAGCTACATCACTGAAACATCACATTAGAGACATTTACAGTCTAAATTAGAAAGACTAAGAATTTGGCATCAGTTTTCCAGGACTAATTTTGACAAATATGCGGCTGGTGTGTTTGTTTGTTTTTAAAGAGTTATTGCTTTTAATATTGTTCCTTTTCTGTTTTCTGTTTATGAGCTGCTTCTAAACCAATTTGAGCTGTGTTGGATTTTTACATCATCCCAGGAGATTTTACCTAGGAGTTTTCATCCACCTGTTTCTTCATACCATCAAGTCACCCCCAGCTAGGTGTTGTTTCAGTGTGTGAATGTCAGAGGCAGAAGCCGCAATGGGGTCTTATTATCATCATGTCCTCATACCTAAACAACAAACAGGTCAGTTGTTAATTGTCCCAAATTGACATATACAACCATTTTTCAAAAGGACATGCATGAGCATTGGCAAGTACCAGTCCAGCGACTGGTGTATTGTACCTTAAGTATATTACGTAAGTCACATAACTTTTAGTAAACATTGAGAAATGGTCGCAATTTGGTCAACTATGCAAGGTCTCCCGAACACAGTGTAAAATTTTAAAGTGAGCCTTTTATTTTAGTGCTCCAAACACCTTCTTTGAGATCAGGTCTTTATAAAGGTTTTAATTAATTAATCAATTAATTTGACTAATGTATTGGGACAGCAAACAAAGCTGCTATGTACAGGCATACTTCCAAACTACATGTATTACATATTTACCAGCATATCTTACTATGTTTTGAACAAGGTTGTCAGCATCAAAAATCCTCATTTGGAATTTCATTATATGGTATTTCCAAAATCTTCCAAGACTCTTCTAAACATAAAAAAGAATTATCCCCTGCACAAAAAGTTTTTTTTTTAAATTACATACAAATCAGAATCTTTATGTACACATAGAAGTAATTTGACTCTGTTTTTAAGTTGTTCTCTATGTACTTAAACACAGTTCCAAAAACAATTGACAGGGAATAACAGACAACAGCGACTGGCAAAGAAAGCTAAACATGGCAGTTAGTATTTTTCTTGCATTTTACATGAGTCACTTCACTTCCCACAATATACATGTTAGTGGTAAAATATATCAATGTACACTCAACAATTGCATACACACCATATACACACACATACGCATACACATACACACACTCAGCTTTCCTCTACTATTTTTTGACCTTTTGTTTGCCAACACAAAGCCCTGGCTGCTTCCGAATTTAAATAAATGGTGATAATGATCAGTAATTGTTGTTTATCTGCACCCAAGAGCCTAATGCTAATCAGCCAGGCACATGCTAATGAGGTTAAGACAGTCTCAATAGTAAACAATGTGTTGATGTAAGAGAACACGTGCACCCCAAACCACAACAGTCATCCAAGTTCAGTCCCAATGTTAGTTTCTTGCATGTTGAAGAGTTTAAAAGGTCACTCATGGAAATAAATTTCATGTAAGTCATTAAATGTATCTCTTACTTGTGTTTGTCTCTTCATTCCCACCCCCAAAACTCTTTCAATAGCAATCCGATCACAATATTCTCTCAAATTGTCTTTATCAGTTCACATTCTCACAATTAAAACACAACTCCCTATGTGCTTGCTCACTGATGTCTTCCTTCTCTTAGCACTTTTTTTATAGGCAATTGGATATTCCAGTGTATCAGCCTGTGAGGTTCAAAAAGGTATTTTGCACTGAAGTACAGTAATTTACTTAACCTCAACCTGCCATATCTATTTAACATTACAATTATGAACACCTAGATTTAGACAGCAAAAGAAAAAAGCCAACATCTTGTTTTTGCATTCGGTGGCCAAAAGTTCTCTCCTTGTTGTAGTCAGGTGGTGGTGGAGACAGGTCACTCATTGTTTCGTGTGATTTCAGGTGATATAGACTTTATTCTTTTAAACAGAAGAGGTCAAGAGGTTAATAGCCTCATGTTAAAGGGGCCATGTGTAGTTTTCAGTTGCCTCTAGTGGTGTGGTTTCAGATTGCAACCATTACATTTCCAAGCATGTGCTCCTGCGGATGCTCCAACTCATGAGCAAGCCAAAACATAGCCCCGCACATCACACAAAATGCTGGAAACGCAGGTAAACTCAATTTTTATCAGCTTGCTATTGAAGTAATTCACACTGGTTGCATGATAACGGTACACTGACTGCATTTAGCCAAAATAATACGTCAGTATTTTGCGTCATTCACCAGAGAGGCTCAGAAATGTCAGCATAGCTAGACTGATAATAAAGAAAGAGATTGTTGCCACACTTTTGTATAGCAGATAGAACATAGTAAGTAATGTTACTTTATTGAATGGGTTCTCCACTGTGGTGTTCTCCTGCACCGTTATGTTGCATTATAGTACATTATGTGGGTCACATAAGTTATAGCGACTGAGAATGGCTGAGAACCTGTGTAATAACACAACAAAAAATCTAAATTGAATGTTACGAAGTAAACATCTGATCCGTTGTAATGTAGGCTGCTCCTGCCTTGCATCACAATTGGTTTTACATTTGCTTTGTAGTGTTACATCATTTCTTGCAGGCTCAAATCCACAATTTGACATAATACCGATTGTACATAGGATAGTAATATGGATAGTGCTAGCTGGTGAAGTAATGTGGAAAGTAATAACACTGAGGTCTTTTGCACCGGATAAAATTAGCAACTGCATGACGTTAGCCAAAGGTCTAACGCAAATTGTACAAAAGCCAACTCTGGGTTGGTTTTTATATCTAAAATAAAGGAGATGACTAAAACACATTTTCGATATTCACAATGTTTTCGCCCAATGTCGATATTATTCTGATGGGCTTCAGCACATCTTTTTTTGTTGTTTTTCATCCTTGGAGTTTTTGTTGTGCATGGAGGTCATTTTTTGTGTGTTAGCAGACTCCAACTTGTTGGCTTAGAATCAGTAGGCAAGAGGCTCTTCACATCGGATGCAGCATGGTGGCTGTTACAAGCAAGTGAGAAAGCACGTATGTGGTTCCTTTTTATGTGAGGTTACAACCCATTCACAAATAGGCAATGAGACGTGACTAACTGATAAATGATTTCATTAAAAAATTACATATAGCCCCTTTAAGTTATTATTAATGTGGACTTACATTTACTATTGGCTTTGTTATACCCTTATTGTTACTTGTGATAGTAAAATTTACACACAACTAACATTCTCATTGTACATTGCTGATGATGATTAAGATACGTGCTAAACTGGTTACAGGTAACACAAATAACCAATTTGAAATGTATATCAGACTTACAGGTTTCCTAAAGGATTCGACAGCACTGAATTATTTAACTTTAAATCTGATTTATTTAAGTGTCAAGTTCGGCAACTGCCAGTGTTAAAATAGTTTACACCACTAAACATCCAAAAGCAACAGCAAACACGTGCACTTTTTGTATTTGTGTGTATATATTCAGGTACATGAACCTGTGTATGTGCTAAAATGTGTGTGCATGTGTGTTATAGTGATTTATTTGCTGTTTAATCGGGTTTGGCAGAGCGGACTGAGCTCAAGCTCAGCGTCAAGGGGTATTTATGGTGTGTGTGTGTCTCAGGGAGAGTATTTATAGCTCTGGTCCAATCTGTCTTCTATCCAGCTGCAGTGAGGAGATAGTGGCTTCAAACACAACGCAGAGCACCTATACCAATATATTTCACACATGCACTAAGGTACAAACATAAATGCTCACGAAATTAGAAACAAAATCATACAGCACATCTGACTGTATATACTTTCAGTAAAGTGTAATGCAATTGAGTGTTTTAGTCCATGAATAAATATTGCCATGGATGAATATTCAAATGAAAACGCCAAACGTTTTAATTTTTATGTTTATCCTTCATATTACAACATGCAGTCCAACTCAACATGAAATATAACCTCAAAATTTTTATACATTTTCATATTTTAGTAATTGAGCTTAGGATAATATTTGACCTAATTGTACAGAGAAGTGGAAACACTGCACAAGTTAAATTATTTATAATGTACCACTATCGGACTCCACTTTAGTTCCAAACTTGGCTGGAGCCAGCAATTGAGAACACTGAGTAATACTTTCCACTGTATTTTTCCCTGGATGTCTGGGGTTTTAGCAACCTCATAAGTTTAAATTCTACACTTACAAAAATTGTGAGCAAGCTTATTTCAGAATTCAGTAGACTTAATATGTTCACATTCACCTACTTTTAGGCCAGCAAAGTGTGTAGTTAATCAGTGAAAATATGTCTTCATAATTTATTGGACAGTTTAATAGTGAAGAGACAGGTATGATATGCCACAAAGGAATGGAACCAGCTACGATGTGGATATGTGGCATGCACCTCAGATACCAAGACACTCCAGGTTTATTAAAGCAACTTTGGGGGCAATGTTTGCTTTGATATGCCAGTATAGTGAAAGACAGAAAAAGATGAGAGACAGAGAGAGAGAGGGATAACATGTAGGGCTTCAGACCTACCTGGGCCGCTGCAGTAAGGACTTTAGCCCTTTGTATATGGTTCTCTACCAGGTGAGTTAACTGACAGCCCTATAAAAACTTTTTAAAAGTTTCTGATAATTCTCATGTTAACATATATAAAAAAGATAAAGCAACAATCTTGTATATTTAAATAACAATGATTTAACAGCTTAAATCATTTTGTTGATTTTGACCTGGGTTCAATCACGAAAGGCACGTGTCTTATCCATTGCGCCATCACCCATCCCTATGTAACACTTGAATCCCGGCAGGACATTTACAGAATTCACAGAATTCAAGAATTTACAAAATTCATAGAATGGTTAAACTTTTAGACTTATTGTCATTCAACTGCACATTCACAATATACATTGAACGTGATTACATTGCAAGGCTCCAAAAAAACAGTAGAAAATATAAGTAAGTAAAAATAAGTATATGCAATATAAAATGGAATAAAAATATAGCTAAAAGAAACAGAAAGCGAATAAAATAAGTTAAATTAAATATTGTGATGTTTGTCAGGAATGTAGCAGCAACAGAAACATATGCACAGAGAAATTATATGTAAGACAATATGAATCGTGCAAATATCTGTAGCAGCAGGATGTATTGTAACAGTGAAACGGACAGTATAGTAGTGCAGATATTAATAGTTGCTCTGTGCAATAGAGTTCAGTGTCCATGTACTAGTGTTGTATACAATGGGGGGGGGGGATTATTAGGAGTTTAACAGTCTCATGCTGTTAGAGATGAAGCTGTTGTGTAATCTGGTTGTTCTGCTTTTGGACAGACAGATACCCACAGTGGGTGGAAGGTTTAATAGGGCCTGCATGTGGTCTTCTAGATTGCTAGCACCTTTATTTGACACTGACACGTACGTACCAGCTTTGCCATCTTTAGATGTTGACATCAGCAACATCAGCCTGAGGTTTCACAGACAGAGGTGTAGCCACTAGCTATAAGAGAGTGGCGACACAGCTGGGTGAGCAGGCAACCATGACTGGGTTCAGCAGCCTCTAGGGACATAACGTTAGCAGAGGAAAATAGACGTGGAAAATGCTGATGGAGGAAGTTAAGAAGAGAAAAACAAAGTGACAAGCAAGAGGCTCCTGGACATTAGCCCGAGTTTCGTGAAATAAAAGGCAGCAAGACAGATGCTCAGCAGGCTCTCTTTCTGTTGGGCTGGTAACATTGCTATGTCTTCTGTCACACTCGCATGATGTTTGGCTTTGTTAGCAAAATGTAACGTAACCATAACAAATGCACATGTACAGCTGTTCTTATTGAAAAACAGCAGTTAATAAGACTCTAAATTAAAGACTGAAATGGTAGGGGTGCCAAATCACACAAAACAACATTTTATTTTCATATTGTTGCTTTACAAGACAGTTTTTACTTATTTCATGTACAGTTGGCATTAAATAGATGATCATTATTCTTCAAAATATGTAGGTGTATGATCAAAAAGTCTGAAGGTTGGTGCAAGTGCAAGACTATCACAAATGATAGCACTTTTACGGATTCCCGTATACGCTTTAATAAAGGTTTCCTTTGTCTCTTATTGGAAATTTCCTTCACACATTGTATCTCTATTTAGTTCTCACTCACAGAGCTTCATTTTTGCCCATCATCTTTCTTTTCTTTTCTCTCTCTCCTTTCTCTCCCAGGTCTGTCACTTGCAATCTTGCAAGTATTCGAATGACGATCACATATCAAAAGAATTCATAATAAAACCAAACCTCAAACAGTGTGTGTGTAAGAACAGTTCTTTTGTGTGTGTGTGTGTGTGTGTGTGTGTTTCTGCAGCTTTCATTCCTGATTAGCAGTCTTCATTAAACTGCAAGGTGTTGTTAGAGCTTTGCTCCTCGTTAGTGGCTGATGCATTTCCCTCGTTAGCTGGTATCACATCAGCGTGTGTGTGTTCGTTAATTTATACATGCTTGTGTGTGTGTGTGTGTGTGTGTGTGTGTGGTTAACTGGGTAATTCAGCGTGAAGCCTGAGAGGCCTTTGGAGTCTGCACACTGTCATTACAAGTGTCCTTATGGATTAGAAATACTAAATGGGGGGTGGGGGTGTGGGGTTTGAAGGGGTGTGAGGGAGAAGAGGGCAGGAGAAAGAGGAAGAGGATAAAGAAATTTAATGAAAGAGTAAGAGGGTGACGAGGAAAAGAGGAGGAAGGGGTAAGTGGGAGAGATAAAGGGGATGAAGATAAAGACTAGAGTTGAGCCGGATACTCGGCTGAAACGAGTATCCGGTACAGATAAAGCATTTTTGCCGAGTACGAGTATTATACGAGTAATATGAGTCAATATCTGTGCTATGTGATTGAATAAAAATCCTCATTGGGTAGCTGACTGTGTCTGCACGGTCTCTGCCAGTCATTGGAGATTTTTTTCAGCTGGCCCTAACCAGTTTTTTTGACTTCACGCACTGTGTGTCTGACACTTTCTTGCTGTATTTTATTAAAAAAATTAAGGTTAATGGTTTAATGGCTGCGTCAGGGTTTGTGAAAGGGACTGGGAGCAAAAATAAATAAATATTAAACACATTTAAAGGCAGTAAGTAGGCTGATCCTGCTGTACTGTAAAAACCTGTAGGCAACATTAGCCTAAGG
>JAPMOB010206104.1:0-12387 GCA_029875015.1 Lepomis gibbosus | reverse complement strand
GTCTCTCTGTCCTGACGTCTGTCTCTGTCCTGACGTCTGTCTCTGTCCTGACGTCTCTCTGTCCTGACGTCTCTCTGTCCTGACTTCTGTCTCTGTCCTGACGTCTGTCTCTGTCCTGATGTTGACGTTTTCTCTCTGCAGTTACTTGTTTTCTATCTAAAAGTCTGAATATTAAATATCATCTCAGACCCCAGAGACCAGGAGCTGTGGCCGACAGGAAGTGACCTCATCGCCGTCCACCCGCCCGTACAGAGACGCCGTCCACCCGTCAGTTGTTGACCTGAGCAGGAGCTACGTAAGAAACAAACATCTGATTCAAAGTAAAGTTTAAAGACGTCAGACGACGGTAGAAGTCGTCGTTAGACGTTTGTTTTTAATAATCTGCTCCGGGTCTTAGAGAAGCTACAGTTAGCCATGTTAGCTAGCACCAACATTAGCCTGATTATCACAGCTCAGCTAGCTAACGTAGCACTGTGCCTCTTTTAACACTAACGTTAGCGAAGCTGCAAAAACACTGGTGCTACACTGAGGGACTAGCTAACATCGCTAATGGTTACCTAAGGCGCTGGTCCTAAAGGGGGCCGGGGCAGACCTGCGCTAACATCTGTGAGCGGCTTCAACGCTGATAAATCTGTGAGATCTGAAAGGAATGAAAACGACGCTGCGGTCGCTCTGTTTCTGCTGGACAGGTGAGCAAGCTAACGTTAGCTTTGCTGTTCCACATCATCGGCAGCTTCAGTGTCGCTGTCTGATCTGTTGTCATGTCGTGATGATCCCAGCTGGTTAGCTTTGTTAGCTTAGCCGCAGCGGTCAGTGTGCGGGGGGTCAGCAGCTGACCTCAGGTCTGTGCTCCTCAGCTCTCCGTCTCTGTTTACTGTTCGTGTTTTAGATGCTGCGTTTGTGAGCTTACATGTGGTGCGTTTGATGAATGATCTCGACTCAGTATCTTAGATTTAGGCTGAGAAAAGGATTTAGCTTCAGTACATGTTTAAATATTGACAGTGCTGTTAAAACGCCCTCTCATTGAGGCCGACGTGCTCTGGGACAGCAGACGTTGTGGATTCTGCTATATTTCAGCAGAGTAGGACTGGTTACCATGGCAATGAATGGTTAGGCGTGGCGGGGGGAGGAGCTTCTGAAGGAGCAGTGAGGGGAGGGGAATGTTTGTTTGGCAGTTGGACTCAAATATCAACAAAGAGTCCCTGTAACTGTGTTTATTGTTGATGTGCACAGGGTGTTTTATTTTGAAAACCGACCTGATTCCCTCTGTCGGTGACTTCCTGTCCGGTTCTTTGCTGCTGAATATTGAACTTTAGCTTTTTAAATTGCAAATCGAATGATAATCACAACATCTAAGCGTTCAGCCCTACATGTACCTGGTTCCAAGGTTTGCCCAGCAGGGGGCAGGTCAGGACCAAGTGATCCCTGAACCACAGCAGACTAACCAGCCACACGGTCAGCTGATGATTAGCATGAAGCGGAGTGGATCAGCCGGTCTGGTCTTCAGGTGAGTCCTCTGCAGGTGACGGCAGCGTGTTGTGTGAAGGTTGCAGGTCTGAAGGAGCAGCTGGAGAACAGTGAGGACGCCACCTCCTCCTGGAGCAGAGGCAACGTGCTGGAGGCTCTGACCTTCTCCCCCTCAGAGGTAAGGACGCCTGAGACAGAAAGGCTTAGTCCTGATCCGGGACTGCTGACCTGTTCCCCTGCTGTCCCCCTCCAGTTCCTTAGTCTGTGCGGTGTGGAGGATCTGAAGCTACAGCGTCCGGCTCTCACCTCCACCCCTGTCTGTTCCCTCAAACACCCCCCCATCGCCTCCCAGGACAACTCCTGTCTGCACTGCAGCCACAGCAGCCAGTACGTCAGGGCGGGTCTGGGGTCTGGGGTTTAGGGGTTCAGAGGTCTGGGTCAGAGGTTTAGGGGGAAGGGGTTTAGGGGTAAGAGGTCTAGGTTCAGGGGTCAGAGGTCTGGGTCAGATTGAACTTGACTCTGTTTCAGTGTTAGCTGAAGGTTGTTGTGGTTCAGGACGCCCTCAGAGATCAGAGACAGGATCAGAGTGCTGTGCAGGTCCACCCCTCAAACACCGACACCGCTGAAGACCCACAGCAGCATCCAGGACGAGGTGAGACCGGACTCACCTGGTTCAGGTGTTAGGGTTCAGACGAGCCCGTAGACCCGAGTCCTGTTCTGGTGTTCAGTGTGTGTCTCTGGTCCAGGTGTCGGTTTGTTCGAGCCGGATGATGAATCTGACGTGGGAGGAGCGAAGTCCTGATCCTGACAGTCAGCAGTCCAGCAGCAGCTCCGAGGTCCGACCCGTTCACACCTTCAGACTGGGACCCGGAAATCAGACCCGCATGATGAATCCACTTTAATGTGTCCCTGTCAGTCTCATGTGGACTTTTGCCCTCCAGGTCCAGGGAGAGAGTCTGCTGAGCTCCGTCCTGCCGGCCCAGAGAGAGTCCAGCCCCATCTCACAGGATCAGAGAGAGTCCAGGTCCATCCAGCAGCGGGTCCACAGAGAGTCCGGCTCCGTCCCGGGCTGCAAGGAGTTTGGCTGCTTCCCGCTGGAGGGGCAGATGGAGGTGTGGTGGTGCCGGCAGCCAGTCGGTTACCTGCACTCCCCCGAGTGTCCCGCCTACAGACTGAACCCCTTTGAGGTGAGGACTGACCCACAAACACTCGGAGACCTGGACTGTGTCCCAGGTTCGGGTTGCTGGTCTGAGTGTGAACAGGACTGATGAACCGGACTGCTCTCTGTTTCTGTGTCGCAGCTGAGCGGGGACCTACAGGTGGTGATGTTTGGGAAGACGGAGGACCAGGTGAGTCTGACGGAGCAGGCCCGGCTCTACGTGGAGCCCTGATCCTCCTCGCTTGGCAGTTGGTGAGGACGGCGGCCTGGAGATCCGAGCCGCCTCTGCTTCCTGTCCCTGAAGGTGTCTGGAGGACAAACGGAGGGAAACGCTGCTCGGTCTGGGTGAGTTCCTGATCAGGTCACGTTTACTGTGACACAGACCTGGTCTTTGGTTCAGGATCTGAATGTATGAGTGACAGTCAGCAGTGAATCACGAGAACGTGAAGAGTCAGGCACAACGTTAGCTAGCCCGCCTGTAAGGCATTACCCAGGGCAGAGTCAGCGATGGACTCCAGGACAGATCTCAGACCAGGACTGTGGGTCCGCTGAGATCTTTAAAGGAACCTTTTCATACAACAGCTGGTGGAAACTCAGAGTTCTGTCTGATTCTTCATGGCTGCAGCAGAGACGGACAGTCAGAGTTCCTGTAGTATTATATCTCTAACTGGCACGCCGTCCCGCGGCGAGCTGAGAGGCGCTGCAGAAAGCCTGGAAAGTCATGGGCCCCCCCGTCGGTCAGAACATTTGCGGCGTTAAAAGGACTTTGCATTATGATCAGGTGACCTGCGACAGGTCGTCATGGCAACGTGACACGTTGTACTGTCACCGCGTCGGCCCCAACACTGCAGTTTAATTCCACTCCGCTGTACAGACACACAGTTGCATCATGGGAAGGCTCACTCATGAGGTTCCCATGATGCAACTGTGTGGATTAAATGCAGTTGTTGATCAGCTGATCAACACCTGCACAGGTAACCAGGCGCTCCGTCCGACCAAGGTTCAGGTCAAAGGCAGCTGGAACAGGACTAGAAGAGTGGTGGTATCCTAAACCAGCTGGACCTGGACCTGGACCTTGAGTTTACTTTGTGTTGAGCAGCTTCCTGTGTTCGTTCACAGTTTGTCAATAAAGCTGATTCAGATTCTGTTATTGTTGCAGAGCCCCCCCCCCCCCGAGGCGAGCGGCTGGACCGACCTGTCGACTCTTTTTATTCCTGGATCTGTTTTTATTTGCTGAGTCGACCTGTGAATCATGAGTCGGCACTTTACACCCGGAGGTTCACTGCAGCGTCTTCAGTTCACACAGCTGAGGTTTGATTGATTTATTGAGCAGTTTAACACATTTTAATGATTTTAACTGAAATATTTTAGAGCTTTTTAATGCTGCTGAAGTTTTAGTGGAGAGCTTTCAGACTTTTAATGTTTTTAGCCGTTACTTGTTTGATTTATTTGATTTGCTGGAACACTGAAGACACAGAGACACTTTGTGGTTAAAGCTCTGCACTGTGACTCAGCGTTTGTTTGAAACTGGTTTTATTTACTGACTGTACGAAGCAGCAGACAGAATAAAGCTCAGTGCCAGTGAACGTTGACTCTCCTTCATTCTTCAAACCTTTGTGAGAGACACTCGGCTTTAGGGAGTCTCAGGAGACGGCGTGAGGACGTAAAGAAGGAACTCTGAGAGGACGGAACGAGGCAGATGGTCCAGGTTCTGCTCCAGGTTTCTGCCTGTTGGGGGACGCAGAGGACGGTCTGAGCCGGATCTGTGTCATTTTATTAAAGTGACAGAAATGAGCCCAACGAACCCTCAGAGAGCGGGGAAAGATCCGGGTCTGGATTTTAAAGAGGGCTGACTGTCATGAGGCCTCGGCTGATAAGCCCTACAGACAGAGACCTGAGACCTGAGACCTGAGACAGGCAGCAGAGGACAGAAACATGAACAGGAGCTCATTTATTCTTTTACACTGTAAAAAATAAAAAGGTTTCTACGTTAATCCATTTTTAAAAACAGACGAGCTCGTCGGGACTCGACTCGACTCAGACCTCCTCTGGAACCTGGTTTTAAATGATCTTCAGGTTAGTAGACGATTAAACACATGAATGGGATCTTAAATGTCCTGGTTTGTGGGGGGGGCGGCCCGTGCCAGTCTAGTCCGCCTGGAAGGCGGTGTTGTCGGAGCCGGTGTCCAGAGGAGCGTGGGGCAGCAGGGGGCAGCTCTTCCTCCTGGACTTGGCCAGGACCCGGTGGAGGAGGCTGGGGGAGCCGTGGGGAGGAGCCGCTGGGGGCCCATCCGGTCCCAGGGGCCTCCGGATGCTGTTCTTCCTCAGCAGCTTCGGAGTACTGCGACCGCTGCAGTCAGAACACATGGTCAGTACCGGGGTTGGGTTCTGACAGCTGGGGGGGCAGCTGGACTTGTGTTGGTCCACTTACCTCGTGCAGCCACAGGGGGCGCCTCCTGTCGTCACGGGGACCGGTACCGACCCCCTCCTCAGCAGCGTGGGCGTGGCTCTGGACGAGTCTCCGCCCTGCAGAATAAATACCGTGTTACATCACAGCCTGCTGCCAGCCAATCAGCTGCTGACTTTATATCTGCTGCAGCTGCACCAGAGGAGAACCAGAACCTGAAACTGGACCGGTCCACATCCCATGTCCAGTATGAGGTTAACTTCAGTTCCTGGTTAGTCCTCCTCAGCTGTATGATGTCACCTGCAGCCTGATGATGTCATTGTGACATCATCAGGCTGCAGCGTTGTTACCTGGAGCGGCTCCACGCAGGCAGCAGGGAAGTAGCCCTCGCTCCCGTCTGTCATCCGCCCGAACCACCAGGAGTCGTCCCCCTTACACAGGACCTGGATCAGGTCTCCCTGGTTCAGGTCCAGCTCCTTCGGCCAGCGTGACCGGTACTGCGTCACCGCCACGACCACCTGCCGGTCACAGTCCAGATCAAGTTCACGGCCCCCCCAGGGGATCAACACCGAAGAGTTCAGACTCAGTGACCTTTAAACCTTTAATCTGAGGAGGTTAATGTTTCAAGGTTCAGGTTCAGGTCTGGACTGAGTCCTCGTCTCTGTGTTGCGTCTATAAATCATTTTTAAAACTTTAGAAGGATCAGACATGTCCTTTTGTAAACATTGGACAGACGCAGAAACGAGGCAGACAGACGGGGTGAGGAACATGTCAGAGGGTCCCCGGGGCCGAGAGCCCACACAGGACCCCGGCTCACCTGGATCAGAGTCACATGTTTCCTCTTTACGTTAAAATTGTACATTTAGTGTCCTGACAGCTGCTGATGCTCAAACCAGCTTCTGTTGGACAAACTTCAGACTCTCAGCGCTGGTCCAGGTACTGATACGACACAGAGACCCTCCCTGCCTACTGATCCTGCCAGAGTTCGGTTTAATGCACGTTATAAATAAGGAGCGCCCCGTCCATCCTGATCTACATGTAAGACCTCCGTAGTGCTTGTTGTGTTTTTGTTCATATGCTGCACATCACACTGCAAAAACTCTCAAACACAAGAAAAAAGCAGAATATTTCACTTGCTGTCTAAGGCCAAACAATCTTGGAGCAACTGAAATTCTCTGACATGAAAGGCTCCTGCTAAGAAGAAAGATCTTCTCAGACAAAAAACAAGAGCATTAATCTAAGATTTAGTTATTGCAGTGTGTTTATTCCAGCTCACTGCAGCTCTCTGACTTCATCTGTGTGACTGTAAGAACACGATGAGCTGCTCAGAGGCCAAGTTCTGAACTCTGGATTCATCAGGTTCCAAAGTAGTGTTTTATTTTGTTGACACTTTACACTCAAATGTTTTTGCTGATTTTAGATCTCTGTTTTTAATCGCTGCATGAATCAGCAGGAAGAGAGCTCTAAAGTAAAACCTTGTGTGATCCGTCTTCAGGCTCAAACAGCCTGTAAAGGGACAGAACACGTCGTCCTGGAGTTTCATTACTGACATTAAGACGTTTTCTGAAGTTTAAATATGAGGCAGAATGTAACGCTGGAGGAGAAAATAAAATAAAAACTGGTTTCAGCCGATCGGCTTTTCTTTGGTGCTCATGCAGCTGTTTGTCTGAGGGTCTCTGCGCTACACAAACATCATCATCATCATCATCATCATCAGAGCTTTAATCTGCTTTAGATATCAGCTCAGCTCAGCAGGCCGTAAATACTCAGAGGTCAGAGGTCACGCAGACGTAACGCTGATTAACACACACACAATCAGATCAGTAGCTTTCTGTTGGGGGGGGGGGCATGACCAGGGCTGTTTCCATTATTTTGTCCAGACCTGGTAAATGTAAGAAGTAAGTCCCCGAACCTTAAACTCAGCAGATAAACTCCACTTCCTGTGCTCATTAAAGACTTTTCAAATTAAAAGGATGGTTTTCAGGAGGCGTTCAGGGTCATTAAAGGCTGCAGTTTCTTTGAGATTCAGTCGCTGAATCGACCAATCAGAAGCTGAATTCTAATTACCTTCTGAGCGTCCACACGTGTCGTCCTCGTCCTCGACCTGCAGACTGACAGAGACGCAGACATCAGCAGCGTCGATCGATCTCTGCGTGATGACCACAGGTGTGTGTGTGTGTGTGTGTGTGTGTGCGTTTACCTTGCGGGGAGAAGACGGTGGTGAAAACCTCCAACTGCTGGTCGGTCTGTCTGTAGATCTGCTGCATGCTGCCTCACACACACACACACACACACACGCTGCGCTTAAATAGCTGCTGCTGTAATCCTGAGTGTGCGTTACAGAGACACACACTCAGGACGTCAGGTGTCTCCAAGCAGCCGTCCTATTGGCTGACAGTGAACACGTGGACGCCTGAGCTGCAGCAGCAGCAGCAGAAGAAGAAATACTCAGAAGCTGTGCAGAAATACTCCAAAGTATTAGCATCTAAATAAAGTAGTGAGAATAAAACTCGGATCCCTTTTTCCTGATGAACCAGAAGAAAAGCAGCAGCCTGAGGAGAAGAACAGTCTGTGTCTGATGTGTCTGACTCTTATTGTGAAAATAAAACGGCGTTCTCAGTCTGTGTTCCTGTGAGACGTCCTCAGTACTGCTCCAGTTCAAAGGTCCGGTTCTGTGTTCGCGCTCGCTTGTGTTCATTCCTTATTGTGTGGACGTGTTATTCTGACCGATACTGTGCATTAACGGCGTCACCCAGTCTGAAGTAATCTGAAGTGGCCCACAGAAGAGAAGTCCTGAACGTGCTGCGACCTGCAGGAGCTCAGCTGCTGAACGCTACCTTACATTTACGTTTTATCCAAACCACTTCCTGTACATGTCAGAGGTCGCACGCCTCTGGAGCAAGGAGGGGTTAAGGGTCTCGCTCAGGGACACGTTGGTGGACGGGTCACAGTGAGGGACTGAACCCGGGTCTACACTGGTGACCTCTCTAGTCTCCACTCCGGGACTGGCTCCGCCCCCCTCGACCCTGCACACAGGACAAGACGATGGAGGATGTTACACTCAGTTTAGGGCCTCTCTTTAATTCTTTTTTCTGTTTTGTTTTCATTAAATAAATCCTTGAGCAAGAAAACAGTTTGGTCTCTGATGGATCAAAGCTCCGTACTCACTAGTAGTGTTGTAGTACTCGAGACCGGTCTCAAGACCACTTCTTGACGGTCTCATCTCGGCCTCGGACTCAGGATTTTATTTCAAGACCAGTCAAGACCGTAACTTTGGGAACATCAATAAATTGTTTAACATCCAAACTTTGATTGGACGTAAAACTTTTTGCTTCAAAAGGAAAATGTAGAGCGCTGCATCATCTGTCCTCGCGCCGCTCCTCTTCCTCTTCTTCTTCTTCTGTTCTACATCTAGATAGACCGGCCCAGTACAGGAGGGCTGACCTGTTTGGACCAGTCACAGAGCTACCAGAGCGAGAACACCGGACTCGTCTTCACCAGGAGACACAAATGCGTCTCACCATGAACCATCACGTTGCTCTGTTTGCTAACGTGTTAGCATCAGCTAGCTAAAGGCTCAGTGTGCGGCTATTAGTGCCATCTAGTGGTGAGTCAGCGCTCGCCGCTCGCTTTCTGAGCTAAACAACACGTGTGCTCCTCCATGTGTCCAAATTTACTTCTTTTCTTACTTTTAACAAACCAGTTGACCCCTTCTTCTTCTTCTTCTTCTTCTTCTTCATACGTATTCACCGTAGTGATGAAACGCAGTCTGCAGAGCAGTTTGTCCCTTTGGGCTCCTGTAGAAACGTCCCTGTAAGAGGCCCGGCGGCGTCTGTTTAAACGTCTCATTCTAAGGTGATAGAACCAAAACGGTTCATCATGTAAGGTCTTTAGATTGTTTCTGTCAGCAGATGTCAGGTGCTGTGTTTATGCTGCTGCCCCCTAGTGGACTAAAGAAATAAGACAACAAAACGACTTTAACCAAATTAACAATACAAAGGACCAAGACCAGGACCAAGAACAGGACCAAGAACAGCACCCTGAGGAACTCCCTCAGGAAACATGAACATATGAAAGACGATGTCTGAAACGGGTCACTCAGTTTTTCACTCTGTAAATCTTCTTCTGGATGTTTGGTTGGAAGAAACATTTGAACCTTCCTTGGATAAAACTTCTTCTTCGTTGGTTGTGTAGTTGCTGACAAAGTGATTAAAGGTGCGTTCAGGTGTCCCAGCAGTTCACTGGTTAATAAAGAGACGTCAGCTGCGACCCCGATGACTCAGCTATGAGCAGGTGAGCTCAGGTGCGTTCGTGTTCAGCTTGTTTTCTGCTCTCGGGGTTAAACCAGTTAAACACGGTCAGATCAGCTTTATATAACAACTGTTCCTGGATCAGATTAAACCGGATTAAAACGACGAGAGGCTCTTCTGAGAAACACACAGTGTTTGTTATAAAGAGTGTTATCACTAATTCATGCTCCTGATCCGCTGATGTTCTGACTCCTGCCGCCTCTGCAGCTCGCCGGCGTGCTCAGCTGGCGGCTGGAAAACAGAATGAAGCCTGTGCTGAAGAGTCGCTGCAGACTGGGCGAGATTCTACTTTCAGCTCAGCTGTGCAGATTTTTATTCCAGGAACAGGATGAACTCTGATCAGAGCTCTCTGCTGCACCTCTGTCCGCCGCTTTCAGCTGCAGCTTCGACTCTGCTGGAAAACACTTCAGCTGAGTTTGTTCTTTAACGGGCTGCAGAAATGAAACAGCAACATGGGAATCTGTATTTTATTCTTTCTCTCTGTAAATACGGAATCAATATGTCAGTGTTCAGTGGCAGCATTAGCATTAGCATTAGTGTCAGTAGAGCTTCATGGAGGCAGCGAACAGCTGGCTCAGGTCCTCCTCGGTGTGTCCTCTGGGAGACAGTTTGGTCACTCGCTCCTGAAACAAAGACGGTAAATCTAAAACTCTGATCCAGATCCTCTTAAAACACCTTTGTCTGAAAAGAGGTGAGCTGCCTCCTTAAAGCCCCTCCAGCCAGTTTTAACGTTCTTCCTCAAACAGAGAATGGGGGTGTGGTTAATAGTCGGACATAACATTACCATGACAACCAAAAACTGACCGGCTGGAGTGTTCACTAACGATATGCAGTGTGAATATCACTACACTGTAAAGTTTAGCCCACTTTCCTGTCTGGCAGGAGCAGCTGTTACTGACCCAGGATAGGAACTAATGTATCAGCTGTTATCAATCTGCCCTGTCACGCGCTGCGCACGATAACTCCCACTACGTTTTATGGTACGCTGACTTTACCCCGGGGGGGCTCACAGCGATGTTTATCGTTTGATGCTCTGACATATGACTTATGGAATTACTACAGTCATACGTCACCACCCCGTTTTAACAACTTTTGCAACTTTGAGCACAAAATGAAGCTGTTTGTCAAAAAATATTTGGCTATGTGGATAATCAACATTGTGAGGAAGTGACGTGGAAAAATATGACAGAAATGTAATAAAACACAGGAGGGGGCTTTAAGGACGTTTCATTTACCAAGTGAGGAGGAAACTGAGGCGTAACCACTGAATCGATAATAAGATGTACAGTTTGAGAGGAACACTTTAAATTACAACCCCGGTGTGTCCTGTGGACTTCAGGCTCGTGTTCACAGACGCATCACTTCTGTATTCACGTTTCCACGTGTCGGTGCTGAAATGACTCGTAGTTACAGAAAGGTTTGAATCTGAACAGCAGATCCTGCAGTTAAAGACACCTTCATCAATTCTAACTGCATTAATTTAACCAATAATCTGGATTTTAAGGTGTTTTAGGAGAAAAGGTGATTCCCCTTTAAATCAATTTAAAATAAATGAACGGAGAGCAAACGGCTCAGCTGAAGGCACAAAGTGACGGAGGACAAACGGAGAAACGACCCGTCAGCTGGTGGAAACTCACCTGAGGGAGGGTTCCTCTCACCAGAGCCGGGATGTCGTCTGAACTGTATCCCAGCGCTCCCAGTCCGTCCTCCACCTGCAGCTCAAACAGGAAGCGACGCAGCGTGTCGGCCAGGACGGCGCCCGCATCCTCCCTCTTCACCTGCCGAATGTCTGCACCTGAACGCAGCACAGGTGAGCATCAGGTAAAAACCTTTAACAGTAGAGACGTCAGTAAGGCCTGATGAACTCCGAGTAAAACTCTGCAGCCAGCGAGACAGTGGCGTTACTGCAGTGTTTAAGGTCAGCTGTTAGCCGTTAGCCATTAGCCGTTAGCCCTTCAGTAGCTGCAGCTGTGACCACGAGCTCGAGGCTTTCCTCATTAGACAGCTGGACTATTTTGGCCACTGTGTTTTACTGTTAGCAGTATTTATTGTAGTATTTGTACTATACTGTACTATCCAGTGCTTCAGGTACCGAGGATCTCTGCAGCCTCCAGGTGGCGCTCTGGACACATCGGGGCTGTGAAGCTGAAGACGGCCGGAGACGTGAGGACCACCGAGAGACCGTGCGGCTGAGGACACAAAGTGCATCACTGTTTAGGATTCAAGCAGTTTCGTTTTACAGCTTTAGAGTTAATAAATCTTTGGCGGAGTTCCTCAGGGAACCTGTTCGGGTCCTCTGTGGTTCTGAGGTTTATTATTTACATTCACATTTACTCATTTGGCTTTTATCCAAAGCGACTTACATTTGAGGAACAACTTATTATTTTCTAAATCACTTTCTTTAACCCAGAGAGAGAATGTATTTATAACTCTGTAACAACAGTTTTCACAGTAAAAACGTTCCTTTGGATGTTTAACGGTCATGTTCATAAAAAGTCTCTAAACATCATCTTTAGAAACTTCTCTGTAACATTCACACGTCGTCTTCTCCTCACTCACCACCAGAGCGTGATCCACGCTGTAACCCTTCGCCGAATGAGTCTTCACGTTACCAGAGATCGGATACGACATCCCATGACTGCAGAGAGAAACGCCTTTATTTAAGCTACACTCACATTAAATCTGACTTTTTTAACTAGAAAATTCATTCATTTACTAAATAATGATGACGTCATCGTGTGGGTTTTTTAACACTTCAAAAGCTCTAAAACGTGAACATCATAACAAATTCAGGGCTTCAGGGAAATAAACAGATAAACTCCTGTTTCATCATATTTAAGAGGCTTTGAAAACATAATCTCTACAGTTTCAGGAGGCAACAAACTAAATGGCTCTGATAGTTTGTAGTTTAGTTTTTTTCTCACCACAGATGAACGCCGGCGTTTCCGAAGCCGATGCCAGCAAACACACTGGCCAGGTGCATGCTGGACCGAGCCTCCAGATCCTCCGGGTCCCGCACTGCTCTGTAATCAATCAATCAATCA
>JAPMOB010206089.1:0-10246 GCA_029875015.1 Lepomis gibbosus | reverse complement strand
TGAATATAATATCCAAGTTTCACTTTTTGAATGGAATAACTGAAATAAATCTACTTTTTGATGATATCCTAATTATATGAACAGCAGCTGTTATTACCCCCCCCCCACACACCCACTATATTATTTACTTACTTGGGAACAAAAGGTCCCATAATGCTTTGGGGATGTAAACAGGAAGTAGACAGTAATGAAGAATTAACATATTATGCTGCGGCCTACAAATTGAGCCTCTGTATTTGTTGAAATTTGGTCAAATTTTCCCATTAAAAGTTTCCCGAATTAGCAGCTGATGTTGCAGTGTAGCAGTAGATGTACGGATCACTGGATTACTTTGATACTAAAGAAAACGTGATGATTCTAGGGGCAAGTTCTGCACTTATACGTCTCTTTTCTGTGACTTCTCAGCAGATTAATGGACGTTTATTCTCGATAGACATCAGAGTGTAAGTCCACTGCTACCAAACTTACTCACTGTGTTAATAAACGGCCAAATTAGACGCCAAACCACCACAACTGACTTCCAGTTGTTTTTAGAGGACCTGTATCAACCTCTCCCCTTAACCTACGGCAGAACATTTGCCTCTCTGTTGTCTACACGGATGCTTTTAATAAAACACGATCAGCTCATTGTTTTAAACAAAGACTGGCCTTCACACACCTTCTTTTTGCCGGGGTTGTTGACGCTTGCCAGGGCGATGAAGCGGCTGACGTGCTGAGCATTTTCCTGGAGAATAACATGATTCCTGAGGATGGATAATGGAAACACACACAGTTCTGTTAACACAGAATATAACAGAGGTAGAATCAAGAAGGTAAATCCACAGGTACGTAAGTTAGCAGTGGCGGAAGAAGGCACCAAAATACTTCATTTAAAGTACTGATATCATTTTAAAGGAGAGAATTATCAGCAAAATGTTAAATTATCATTATTATTAGGTTGTTAATATGATCATCGATGCTGGTGGAGGTGGAGCGGCAGTAGATTTAAGTACTTTATGTACAGTTTAGTATTTTAATCCAGTGGTTCCCAACCTAAGGGGCAGGCCCCAACTTAGGGTCTGTGTGGAAGACTTGATCTACTTAGTGGTCAGTGTTTGTCAGACTGGTCACATGTTCTTCCAGCTCCGTCAGTCCTTCACGCTCTGCATTATATTATGAAACTGATTCGCTCAAATTCAGGCACGAGCAGATGCATTCCCACTGCCGATGAAGACAGGAAGTTACAAGACTAAATATATGGGAGTCAGAGCGCTCCCTGTTGCTGAAAGGTGAAAAGGCCCAATCCCAGCGTCCCCCCTTCACAGACTTTAAGGCGCGTTCTCAGTAAGTCCGTGAGGGCTGAGGGCCGTCCCACTGTGAAATCGCCAAATGCGCGAGCGCTCTCTCGCGAGCATTTGGAGCCCTTTTTAGACCCTTTTCGTAAGTCCGCATTTCTGCAGACTTTGGCTGAGGGAATTGCCCACAGTTCATAGCGGTATGACGTGAAACACGGGGGTTGCCAGGGTTACGGGGGGAAGCCCGGAAGCGAGAGAAAAATCACGGCAAATCCGCCTAAGAAGAAGAAAACGGTAAACAAACAAGCAGACACCAACGCTGATGTTAACTTTGTTAGAATTCTTCTTAAGATGCTGCACAGAACACATGAGCAATAAACCTTATTAGCCTAAACACTTTAATTTTTATTCAACTATTTATTTTAGTTTTTGCTTAATGATGCTGTTTTGACCAACAATAGTGCCTATTGATTATTTACAAACATATTTACCTCTCCTCCACTCTGCAGGCCTGCAGCACTTAAAAATCAGGCAAAGGCATTAAATAAAAAGTGTGAACGTCTTTCAGCGTCGTCAAGGTAACGTGATAAAGTAAAAAAAGGCTGTCCCCTTCCTGTTTACAGCATTTTGAGCCCTGGCAGCCTCTTACACTCGATCACTTTCCGAGTGATGTCAGTGAAGACTGTGAGGGTTCAGGCCTCAGGGGGGACGCTGGGATTGGGGCCTCCACACCACTGTACAGTCTACCTGTATGGGAGCCTTTCGTAGTGAGCGCCCTCTAGTGCAGCAAAGTGGTACCGTGGTTTCAGTTTGTCAGCGAGGTTGGCGACGGAGCCGCTACCACAGAACTTAGTGTTCACTTCCTGCAACAGAGACACGTGAAAACGACGACAGAGCCTTAATTCTTGACCTTGAAGTTGAAGTCATGACTTCTGGACGAGAAGTTTTGAAAGTGCGCTGTACTTGAATTTCGTCGTTACCGGGTTATTTCCGTAATGCCACACTCCTCGGGGCCACTGCGACGTCAGCAGGATGTCCACACCTCTGAATTTAGAGCTGCTGGTCAGCGGCGCCACGAGGGCCGACAGATCTTTGGACGTGAAGCAGTGAGCCGGGGCCGGTTCCTGCAGGGCCTCCCGACCGCTGACGTAGGCTATCTGTAATCCTGACACGCCCGTGAACACACCTCGCCGCCCTGAAACACACACAGACACATCAACACGTTTAATAAAGGAAACTATATATTAAAAAATAAACCTCTGGGTACGTCCCATTTCCCTTGTGTGATCCATCTTTGCTCCACCCAGAAAACATTTCAGAGAGCCTGATGCCTAAATCTAAATGCACAAGCAGTGAAGTCCCAGATACCAAATTTGTGGGAAAGTTGAAGTGTCTCCAGGTTTTCCCCTAACTTGTATCCTGCTTTTAAGTCCCTGTTTTTTGCCTTTAAGGGATCTGGGCTGTACCCCGTATGTACGCAGCAGAGTCCCACCCAGATACGTGATGTTGTCAGCCAGCTCACAGCCATCAGCGCTGGGGTAATTCTTCACCGTCTCCTGGCTTGCCGCTCCGAGGATGTAAGTGTGGATGGGAGCTGAGGAGGGACAAAAGAGACTTTAATCTGATTTCCTCATCGGACGATCAAAGTGTGGAATCCAAAATAGCCAGTTTTTCACTGTTTTAACAAGATAATATAAAGAAGACAGACAGATAAGGGATTTGATGCAACAAAAGGTTCACAGCAAAAAGCAACGATTTTACTCAAGAACACTGATGAGCCACAATAATGCTGTATAATAACCATAATTATATATATATATTAAATGCGTTAAAGCTACTTTTCTCTTCTGCTGGTTTACAGTCTACCTTTCTTGGCTCCATCTTTGTACTGCTGCCACTCGGCTTCAGCTTCTGGTGTCGTTCCAAAAAACTCTCCAACGCACAGCAGCAGCTGCGAGAAAACAGCACCAAACATCAACACGCTGGAGAGCCACAACTTAAAGCATGATGGCAGATATTGACCAACTTCAGGTTAATTCACTGTGTATCTATAAAGAACCAAATGGAGATGTTTCAGAATCAGACTGACTGACTCACATCAAACTGTCCGGTCTTCTTCTGGATGGTCTGGACTCGACTGAACAGAGGGTTCAGTCTGCCTTCAACATCCCCGCATGCCAGCCTGTAAATATATGATATCAACACATCATGATGCATAAACAGCAAGGACTCTGAACAAACTTACAGTGACTCTAACGTTACAGGTTTCACATTTTAAAAGCTCTCACATCATGTTAAATGTTTTATTTATGTGTTTTGGTGGAGTGAATGTAAGCCGAAATCTTCTGTCCCCACTACAGACAGGCTCAAGCTTCTCCATCACGTCTTACGATGCGTGTACATGTGTAGATACGTAACAAAACCTTTAACTATCTAAATTTTGAACGAGGTTCGGCGAGAGTCGCTGAGTTCCGTTTGTGATTTAATCGGAAATTAAACAACTTGACCTACTTTTAACCGTTTAAGAAACTCCTGCGTTGCCCCGCATTTCCACAAAGGCTTTTATAAATGTTTTTTTACTAAACATTGAAGTCTTAACTTCCTGTCGCATCATGTTTAAGACGAAACAAAACACATCAGATTCAACCAGCACATTAATAAACGAGATGAAACGCCATTAAAGCCGCAGTTTACGCAGCGCATGTAGAAGGTTAAACTTACACTCTGACTGGCTGTTCCCCCATTTTTGGCTAATTTATTGACAGAAGTGCTGAAAATGTGCGATTTGGATTTTTGCAGCTTGAACGTCTCGTTCTCCGCCAATAGTGGTCCGACCGAAACAACAGCGGAACCACTTCCGTGTCAATAAATCAGGCACCGTTAACCTAAATGTAGCTGCAGGATATTCATTTAAAAACATTAAAAATTATTTAGTGCTAATACCGATTATTAATTTCTACTTCAAATTATAGATAATCACAAAATTAATAGGTCAGGTTGTTACCCGGACAGAGTTTGGAGCAGACAGGGTGGTTGCCAGGTTTGATTCTTACACAATAATATTTACACACTTTAATCACGTAATCGCAAACCAAGATCCACTTACTGGATTTTTACTTTTAACCACATCCCGGTCTTCATCTGTGATCTTTACGTTTAGATTATATTTGTGTATTTAAATTCTCTATGTGATGATCAACACTTACATGTGCATTCAGGTTTTTCTAATAGGATAGAACAATGATTCAAACAAGATTAACTAATGTTGAAAAAACATTCATTATGTTTTGTTTTGTGTAATTTAAAATTGAATAGAAAAGAATATCTGAAGTGCATAATGTGTGAACCAGTTCCGCTGACGGGGCTTTATTTGTTATGTGTTTTTTGAGTTTCTGAAATGTATTATTTCCTCATATATGTTCCTCTTTTTTTATAATGGATGTACATTTTGAATCCTTATGGGCTGATGAAGTGCATGGGTAAACAGCATAGACTGTATGGTAAATAGTAATTTGGAAAGTGGGTAGATTATTTATAATCATTTAATTTGAGGACACGGGTAGAGATTTTCTTTTCTTCTTCCTACTTCTTTTCGGGAACAATTAAATAAACTGACTTTCAAAAATGTCCTCTGGTTGTAATTGTTATACTAATTAAATAATAATTAATATAATAATAATAATAATAATAATAATTTCATGTTCTTAAATCCTTTTGTTTCAATTATTATTTCTTGTCGGACGTTTCTGTTTTACACATTTTCGAACTCTTCTATAATAAATAAATAAATCTAAGAATAAAATACAGAATTTTTTTATGGTGTCTGTAACATTTTACGGATAATCGTCTTTTCTGGCAACCCGCTGGCCCTCGGACGGCCGACCCTCCATCCTGGCACTTTACCTTCATCCTGGTAACTTACAAGTCCCCGGACCAAAAACAGGAAGTAAGTAGCCAAATCAAAAGTAAAATTCAGTTTCTGTTTGGTAGTCGGGGCCGGGGGGAGCGCGGAGAAAGCTCCGAGTGGGAAAAACCGAGGATAAATCGCTAAAACATCGTCAAACCGCCTCATACGCCTTTACCTGGTCGTCTAACATGGCGCCGGAGATTTTTCGTCTCTTTCATTTAGCTGTGCAGCTCGCTGGATGCTAGCGGTTAGCATAGAGCTTCGCCAGTAGAGCGGAATCCTGTTTGTCTCTTGAACACAACATTTCACATTAACGCAGAACCGCTCGCATGCTTTTGTGTTTTTGCAGTTTACATGACATAAAGTCACGCGTCCATCTCTTCGCTGAATCCCAGTGTTTTCAGCATTGTTCCAAATAGCGACGCACGGGACCTTATGCAGAACTCCGTTTAAAATAACACCGATTTATACAGTCATGCTGATTGCTGAACAATAAATACACTGCTGCTTTTAATTTGAAGTGACCCCATACAAAAAGGACCCAGCCTACAATTTGGCACACATTCTGTCCCAACAAGCACAACACATGATGACAAATTATGGCCAATGTACGGGCTTGGCTCGCTGCTGCTATTGAACATGTTTCTGTTTCCACCTATGGTTTCTTCTGGAAAACAGTGGAGGGCGGTAGCGAGCAGTTTAAGTTTTACTTAGGTTTTTATTGAAAGTACTTTGTTATTTGTGGATCATTTCTCACCCGATTTTACACAGTCTAACTAATGATTAGTAAAATGTAATAAGAACTGATGTGGGGAGTTCAATGCTTGTGCCGAATTTCAATTTGGCTTTAAATTGGTTTATTTTTGAAGGGAGTTTAGTGTGAATGCAAATGAGTGCAATATCTCCACGCGAATAATTGCACCCATTGCAGACCTTCGTTTAAAAAAATAGATTGCCATAAATCCATTTAACACCCATTATAACATATTCAACAATGCAAAATATAAAAGCAAATATCTAACTTGTTTAAGAATCATGATTTTTGTAAATAAAGTTTCTTATTATGAACAGCTGTAGCCTTCATAACCAGCATTAATGACTTAAAGTGAAAATTATTGTCTGCTGTACTGGACATTTCCTGTTTTATGTTTATATATTTTGGCAAATAAACAATTTTCATATTTGTTTTTAGTACTGGAGTGCCTCATAATAAAAGTTTTCATAACGTTTTGTCCACCACATTTACATTCGCCCTACATGAAGGGGGCCGTCAGTTAGATTGTACAGGTGCATCTAATAAAGTGGCCAGCGAGTGTATTTACAGTATGGAGACTAGATTTGAGTTAATCAGCTATGATTTTGTAAATCATTTCAGTCATTTTCAAAATACTGGACGTTCTCTGGTTCCTGCTCCAGTATGTACAGGTGCCACATCTCTCTGTTTTATATCATTTTAAATGAAATATTTTTGTTTTTTTTGCACTGTTGTCACCAAAGACTCTTGAGATAATGAGTTTTTTCACTATTTTGTGATAATTTATAGGCCAAACAATTAATTGAGATAATAATTGACAGATTAATTGATACCTTAGATGGAGACCATGTGAAAATGTGTTAGTTTTAAAAGAGTTTTCACAATATAAACAGTATCTGATGCTTCAATTTACAATCTTTGCTGTTGCCAGTTCTGCTTTCTCTGTAGTGATTGATTAGACCTTAAAGTTCTACCCTTTCACGTATTTATGACCATGAATACTGCGATGATAACACGAACCTGTGGCCACGAAACAGCAGTGTGTGTTTTATTTATCAGCAGGTGTGCGATGAGTTCAGCAACAGAAGATGAGGAGGCTGCAGCGCTAGAAACTGTCAAGTCGGTCACGCTCACTCAGGACAGTGATGGAAGCATCATACTGCACTGTCCTCACAACGGTGGGTTTGTCCTGGCTTTAATTTCCTTTTTGGACTTCTTAACATTATCCACCTTCTCAACTGTGAGAATCTGCTGCTTTGCTTTACATTATCAGTAAACGGAATATTTCTGGGTTTATGAACTGTTGGTCGGACAAAACGAGACATTTCAAGACATCTTGTTAGGGCTTTTTCTGACAGCTGGGAAAAATAATCTGCAGCGTAATTTGATGATGAAAATTGTTGCTGCCCTGGTTTTATGTTAGTACATTACATGTGTTTATTGTGTGTGTGTGTAGACGAGGACTCGGAGCCCCTTCAGAAGAAAGTGCGCCTCTCTTCTGAAGAACAGGACGACTCGGACACGCCTCAGTTCTCCGTGGTCACCTTACCGAGTGAGAAGCACACAATGTCTAATCCCAACTTCCACCCTAACGTTTAGACTTCAGCAAAACCAAAATCCATTACTCAGTTTCTTCATTATAATAAAAAGACATCTACATACTAAAAAAGCTTTTATGAGTAAATAAACACAAGACACCTTTTTCTTTTTCTTTCTTCCCCTCAGTGTCGGAAAACGACGAGGGCTTCGAGGTGACGATGACGGCCACGGCAGACGGGGATCTCTCTGAGGAAGGTGTCGCTCAGATTCAGGTACAGATTAGGCTCCTCTTTTTTTCCTTCTGTTCTTCTGCTTTTACCTCAGTTCTTCTTCTTTTTCTGCATCATAAGTGAACCAGCACTTACTTCCTCTAACTTCTCTCAGACTTAGGAGCTTCTTTTACAGCTAAAATGAAATTTATTTTAAGGAGTTTCTCCTAACTCTCCCAGTGAGGAGCTACTTTTAATCTTCAAGATGTTTTGTAAATACAGCCCCAACTACCTGTTATAAAGACGCACCAAACCTCACTTGAAAATGTGATAAAATAAGACGGATACACACCAAACCTCATTGGAAAAAACGATAAATTAAGATGGATACACACCAAACCTCATTGGAAAATGTGATAAATTAAGCCGAATACACACCAAACCTCATTGGAAAAAACGATAAATTAAGATGGATACACACCAAACCTCATTGGAAAAAACGATAAATTAAGCCGGATACACACCAAACCTCATTGGAAAAAACGATAAATTAAGACGGATATACACCAAACCTCATTGGAAAATGTGATACATTTTTTGGATAATCAAAATTATTGTTGATTTAATCTCTGTTGATTGCCTGAACAATTGATGGACTGATTGTTTCAGGACTGCTTGTTGTTTAAATACTGAAATCTCAGATTTTTCACAAAGCTTTGATATTGATGAATTTGTAGCTGCTGTCTGAAAAATGCCTTTGTGTGTGTAGATTCTGCAGGAGGATGAGGACTCTCTATCGCCCGATCAGAAGGCAGAGGTGTCCCCTGTTAGCCAGGCCTGGTTCACTACGAAAGAAGACAAAGACACACTGACTAACAAAGGTACAAGGGCAGTTACGAGGCTGTTTGGGCCCTAAGGAGACTGAAGGGAAGACCTGCAGACACTACTCAGGGCTAAAAAAATGTACATTACCACCTCTGCATGTCTTTCAGGTCATAAGAAATATCACTTAGTCTAGATTTTATTTCCTCTTAACCTCTAAACAGGAAACATGCACGAATGAAATGCCCTGTAAAGTGTTCTCTCCAACATTTCTTCCACTTCAGGTCATAAGTGGAAACAGGGCATGTGGTCTAAAGAGGAGATTGACATTCTGATGAGCAACATCGATCGATATGTAAAGGTACGTTACTTTCTGTCACTGCGTCCGTCTCCATTTCCATCTTTACTGCATCCGAAGATGTCAAGTTCTCCTCTGCACACGCTGTGTTTGTGTTTCAGGGCCGCGGCATTGAAGACCCAGCAGAGATCATTTTTGAGATGTCCAAAGAGGAGAGGAAGGATTTCTACCGCTCTGTGGCCTTGGGGTTAAACAGACCGCTGTTCGCCGTCTACAGACGAGTTCTGCGAATGTACGACAACCGCAACCACGTTGGCAAGTGAGTTCAGGAAAAGACGACGGGGAAACACATCTTCACGACTTCATTTCTCATTTTTAATAGTAATTTGTTTTTCCACCCCTAAGGTATACGCCTGATGAGATAGAGAAGCTAAAAGCGTGAGTAAATCCTCGGTCTGTCTTTATTTAAATAAAAACAAAAAGTCATGTATGTTTTGTTTTTTTAATATATAGTTTGTATCCGGTTTCAGGTTGAGGGAGAAGCACGGGAACGACTGGGCGACTATCGGATCAGCTCTGGGCCGCAGTGCTTCTTCTGTCAAAGATCGCTGCCGTCTAATGAAGGACACGTGCAACACAGGTACAGAGGAGGGTGTGTGTGCAAAGAATGTGGAAAACAAATCTGATGTTCAGAATCAGAATTACAGGCCGTAAAACCAAAACAGAGCTGAAAGACGCATCACATGTCTTTTTGTTGCCTGTTCAGATTAAAACAGTGAGATTTTCTAACTGTATCAGGATTTTATGATAAACAAGTACAGAACAGATGGACGGTTTATTTATTGGGCGGTTTTAACATATTTATAGAAAGTGAAACTTCGGCAGCCTCTGTGCTGAACTCCAGGCCGACAGATTTCAGAGCTTTCAGTTGGATTTGTTGTTTTAATCAGGTAAATGGACTGAGGAGGAGGAGCGGCGTCTCACTGAGGTCGTGTACGAGATGGCGGGCGTGTCGCCGGGGTCGGCGGTCACAGGAGGCGTTTCTTGGGCGACGGTCGCCGATAAGGTTCGCACGCGCTCAGAGAAGCAGTGTCGGTCAAAATGGTTGAACTACCTGAACTGGAAACACAGCGGAGGAACGGAGTGGATGAAGGAGGACGACGTCAACCTCATACGCAGGTACGGAGTTGTGTAGTCGTGTAAAAGCACATTACGGCACGACGGCGTCTTTATAAGTTAACAACGTGTTTCAGGATATCGGAGCTGGAAGTGGAGGATGAGAACGAAATCAGGTGGGAGGATCTCGCAGGCGGGTGGAGCAGCGTCCGATCGCCCCAGTGGCTGCGATCTAAGTGGTGGAGCATCAAGAGACAAGTAGCCAATCACAAGGAGATCCCCTTTAGCGGTACGCACACACACACACACACACACACACACACACAC
>JAPMOB010206088.1:0-23428 GCA_029875015.1 Lepomis gibbosus | reverse complement strand
GGGGAGCACAACAGAGCAAAGCCGTCAGGGACAAGAGTTTTTGATCGGGGAAGCGGGAGACAGAACAGAAGCTGCACTGGGTCGGAGGCAAACTTTAAAGGGCAATAAGGGGGATTAATTGAGGAGGGATTTGTTTTTGTATTTGACAATTGTGTATAGAGGGTCAGTCTTGCTGTAAATCTATATTTACAGAAGTTTACATTGTGCCATATCTATGCTTCTTCATATATCTTTGTATGTGAGGACAAAAATATATAGAGACAAGTGGAGGTTAAATGGAGTGAGAGCTGCAGTAGACCCACAAAAGGGTCTCTGTGGCAATATAAATGTGGATGTGGACGTACATATGTATCTGCTTGCTTATGGATATTTTTGTGTGTATTCTTCTGAGATTTCATCTGTTGGTGTCTGTATTTCTGTGTTCACCCAAGAGGTGTGTTTAACTGAGGCAATTCACAATTGGTTTGTGCAGTGGTGTGTGTATATGATAGGGACAAAGCAGGTCAGTGATCAGTGATCAGGGCTGTGCTGGTACCCACTGTGGGACTGTGCTTTGTTACACGATGAAGATTCAAAGGAACATATCAATAATCAACCATATCTGGCCGTGTGCCTACACATTACTGTGTGGAAAATGTATTCTGTAGGTGTGTGTGTGTCAACAGACAGGTCTTATCTTCTGTTCCTTTTACGCACTGCTTTGCTCAAGGACACGTTTCAGACATCAGTGGGTGCACTGTCTCTACACACACACAGAAAACAGCGATTTACAAAAGCAACCATTTAGGCTGCGACAGATCAAAAATCTTACAATTATATTACATTTTGAAGTTTGAAACAACAAGAAGTTGCATGTACATACTGTAGCCATGTGTCTCACAATAACAACTTGACCTTGACAAAGCAGCAGTGTTTCTAAACGTTCCCTCGGCATGTTGAAAGGATTACACACTGACATTCTATCTTCATGAACCGTGTGTTTGTGTTAAACCTGGTTTATAAATTCTCATATCAGCGTGCCTCCACATGAAGTGCAATTTTATTTATTGCTGGTGCATCTCAGTGGGAACCACATAAATACTCCCGGCCTACAGCAATGTTGTAGGAGCAGTGATAAAGAATTTCAGTGTGTTGCTGTTGTATCAGTGGAGCCTCCCTCTGGCAGCGTGTGTTAATTAAAATAGAGCATGACAACCTTGAGAGAGGCCTGATACCACTCAGCAATGTCGTGTTTATGACTTTTGTAAGCCTCTAAAACACAAATGGCAGAGGGGTGCACACGTAGAATAATCTACACTTATACACTTGACAGACACAGACATGCAAATCCATATGTGCTCTATCAAGTCAGTACATCGTAATTAGTCTTTCCTGTTTGTGTTCTTCGCACTGTTCATTTAAACACTAATGGATTCTGTTAATGAATGGATCTTGCACTATAACACCTCTTCATCCCTCCATCTCTGCCTCCATCTTTCCATGCAAGCTCTGTATTATGTTTACACAGACGCATCATCAGTCATAAAAAGCTTCTCCAGCGGACTGCATTTATTCTAATCAGCTAGCTTATTATTGCATTTTGTTTTATAATTACAGTGAAGAGGAGTGATGGAGTTTAGTATTTCAATGGTTCTGAAAGTTCTCTAGCACCAACACACTCTTTACATGATGCTGATAGGTATAAAACTCTGACAGATTTTTCTTTATTAAACCTTTCCATAATCTAACTTGTGCAAAGAAATGTTTAATGTTGTCCTAAGTCTAAGTTCTGAAGAATATGCAATTAATGATGAGCAGCAATGTGGTTTATTATCCTAGGTATTGCATGGTGTCTTTGGCCCACATCAGCACACTGACAGTAGACAGGAAAATGCTGGTGTAAACACCATGTTAGATCACCATTTAATTGTGTGACAGCAAATGTAACTACAGAAAGAGCAACAAGTGATAATGTCTAAGGGTCTATAAAATCAGGTTCCGTCTATGTAATACACCAATTCCCAGAATCCTTAGTTATATTTCTCTACAAAAAAAAATCCATGATTGATGACAGACCTTTATTAAATGTGATACCAGACAGTTTCAAATGGTCTAAATGTCTTTAAAGCTTTAGGGATCAAGAACCAAGATAGGTTGTATGGCAGGATATAGACGTGTGACCTTCAGTAGGATCCATCTCGGTGTAATAATACCTATCTGAAGTATCAAGATACAACACACGCACTGTCACACACCCATGTTTTGTCAAAAACAGGATGCTGGTAATTGGGTTATGTTGTCTTTCAAAGGGAATGTGAGCTGCAGTAATGAAGGGATAAGCAGGCCGCCTGTGTTATGTGTCAACGCGTGATCCAGTTGTGTTTCGGTGCAAGACATTAGAGGAAGTCCCTCAATCGGATCATATCTGGGTTCTATGTGATTTCCTCTTGTCATCCAATACCTCAAATCTGGTACCAGAATCAGCTGGTGAGATCATTCAGATCAGTCAGTTTGGTAGCATAAATAGGGAAGATGAATGGGACAGGAACTGTGTGTGTGTGTGTGTGTGTGTAATATGTCTGTCTCTCCATCTGTATATGTGTGTTGTTGTGCATGGATGTTGCATCTATATATGCCTGATACGAATCTATACACTCTGTGACAGCCAATATAAATCCTTTTATGAACATCTTTATCAGTCTGATGGGAGTCTCGGCACCCTGGCCCTGCCCAGGTCAGATTGTTACATCAGTGTGACAGCAGTGCCTTTTCTTGTGACTCTAACCGGCGAAGACATTATTAATCCCCACTGCTTCTACAGTCACATAAGCTTCTCGTATCATAACATTATAGTGATAAGGCTGCATGTTGTATCACTATCAAAGCATGAAATAATGTTTTTAGTATATTGCAAGTATAGTGTAAGAAACTTTCTTAACTTTTTGATATGATTCTGATGATTATACATGATATCATTGATTAATAAAGAATTGACTTGTCATTTGACCAGATGGTCAGCAGCAGCATTCAGGTTCATTCTCACAGACACACCTGCACAATCAATGCTTGCCTTGATTCTAATGTTTCTGGTTGAGGGGCAGTGTTCTTTTGCAGTGCTCCTGACACCGGTCTTAGCAAGTTCTAGCTTCACGCAAGACTGTACTAGTACAACAGAAATCTTTAGTTTAACCAACTTTCATCATGAGATTGATTAAAAATAACTAAGCTAAATGTCACATACTCTATCTAAATTGTGCTTGAAAAAAGTAGTAGACCGAAAAAAATAGAAACATGTAAAAAATTTATGAATATTCCAATATGTAACCAAGGTGCGGCATGACAATAAATATGAGAGCATGAGAGGTCCAACAGTCAAATTTATGTCTCATACATCAGTGCCTCTCAAAGTGGGTTCCGGGGACCCCCGGGGTCCTTCATGGGGTTCTAGGGGGTCTCCAGCAAAAAGGGGAATAATTTATTTTTGTTATGATTCCATCCATAAGTAACACAATGGCAGAATATGATTACTTGGGTCATATACTTAATAAAACATCTAAAAGCAAAAATCCTATCAGATGGTGGACCGTGGTGCAAAATCTTATCAAATCGGGGTCCATGGTCTAATTTGTGTCAGTTTAGGGGTACTTGATGTGAAAAAGTTTGTGAACCACTGTCATACATAATGTCATGAGGTGACAAACATTTTTCTCAGAAATGATGTAACACTTATACATCCATTAAAAGAAATTCACCATGACAACATAGAATAAAAGCTGTTGTCTTTCTTTTTAAGTTGTCCAGTTAACACTGATATGACGCTGTAAATAAAATGAAGCAGAATTAGTTATTTCTTTTATCTCTCCAACAAAGTACAGATGTCACGGACAGTAATGGCTTTTCTCTCGTTCTCTTGGCATAACCAGGAGTGACATTTTTATAATTACAATTCTCCTTCACTACTGTGGACCAAACCACTGTCATTACCAATTCATTCCGGGGGATGGAGGGGGAGGAGAGGAGGGACAGGCGCAAAGAAGAAGAGGAGAGAAGGAAGAAAAAAAGAGAAAGAAAGAAAAGGTTGGAAGGACAAAGATTGCAGGGAAGAAGGAGCTGTGGAAAAAGAAAGAAGATGCGGGCAGGATAAAGGAGCACAGGATGAAGATAAGAGAGGAAGAGACAGAAGGACAAGTCAGTGTTGATGCTGAAGGACAAATGCGTTCGTGTGAGAACGGAAGTTGGGGATGAACTCTTTTCTCTTCATCTCCTACTTGATTCCCTCAGGGTTTCTGGTGCTGGTAGGGGACTGCAGGTGGACTCTCCCTTCCCTCTCTTCCTCATCTTTCTCCATCCGTAGTCTTCACCATGCCGCACCAGTCCTTGTTGCCATGGTAACACGGAGAGAGCCGAGCCGTGCAACAGAGAGATGTAGTAAGACAGAGAGAGAGAGAGAAATAAAGGTCTAGAGGGATGTACTCTTCTATTTCCATAATCTACAGGGAAGAGGGTGTCCCCCCTCAGGTCCACCTCAGTGGAAAAATTGATTCAAGAGATGTGTTTGCTTTTAGAGAGCACATGCTTTGGATGCACATGCTGCCATCTATTTGCTTGGCTTGGTTTTTGCATTTTTATCCTGTACTTTATTTGCATGGTTGTTGAGGCTTCACTGTTTAGTTTGGCAGGCATACAAGGAATTAGTAGGAGCATACAGAGAAAAAGACATGCACAAGTATGAGCAAAAATGATAACAGCTGACTTAGATTGAAGCCTTTTTATAAGAAGATAAATCTGCTTCCAGGTTTCTGGAGTGGTACTTTTGACTGCTAATGCCAATATCATTTAACTAGGGCTACCATGCTTCCTGAACAATTCTGGACTAGACAGATTACGAGCAGTTTTCCTGAATTCCATATCCTAAACTTGAGTTTTGATCAGTTATAGCCAAGTAAAACATTAAATACTGATCACTGTGAAACATTCTTATGGTGTTGCCCACAGATGGGGTCGCCACTGGATAGAGCAGGGAATGAAGAGAATCTTGGACTCTGTGTCAACAGCATTGTTGTAGCCACAAAGTAACATGTGCGTGCTCTTTTGCCCTTTTTGTTGATGGAGATAGTGGAATCTGCAGTTGCGAGGGCAGGGGAAACCACAGAGAAGGAGAGACACATGTTATAGGCAACACACTTAAATTGTGTGTCACGGGTCATAATTTAAACACTGTTACATACAACACAGTCATTGAGTTTTTTTTCTAATGACAGTTGACTTCATTAACAAAAATTATACTTTTTTAGCATTGAGCTTTTACTTTGACATGTTATACTTGTTGTTGACTCTGAATGTAATGTATTGTAAGCACCCCCAACTCCCTTCTCCCAAATTTGTGAATTTGTGTTCATATTAACCCTTTGATAATATGCACTGCGCATCACCCACAATGAGGTGACACTATTGTGACACCCGATGGTACATCTGCTGTTTTAAAAGTGCAGAAAGTTTAAGACATCAGATTTTAGTTATCATATAATGTGTTGACTCTTGCAAAGCACAGTTTAAAATCATGGTGCACGTGTCTGTGTGTGTATATGGACCTCTTTATTGTCCCATGCCAAAAGAAGCTCACTCTAAAAGCCTCAAATGCTTTTATAGTTATTCTCTTGGTGTCAGTTGTGCGTCTGTGTTTGTTTGTATAAAAGCTGCCGGAGGATAAGCTTATTAATGCCACCAAGCAAAAAAATGTGGCTGTTAATCAGATGGCATTTTAGGCACAGTTGGAAGTGATGTGTGTGTGCACACGTGTTTGCGGGAATATGTACTTTCGGGCAGACAGGCATACACAGCACATAAACAGAACAATCCAAACAACCAACCAACTCATTACCAACTCTCCCTGCTTAGCAAAGGCAAAGATAACAGGAAAGCAGGCACAGTAGAAGCACTGCTCTGCTTATTCAGCAGTAGAAGTTGACTTTTGAGACCAACAAGAGTACGATTAGAGCAATTTTGAATAGCTGCCTGGCCTTGTTTATGAATAGATCTTGACGTCATGGTCCCCTGCTCATTCACTACAGCATTCTGAAGACATTTCTGTATCTGGAAGTAAAAGTCCACTATGAGAAGTGTTTTTCCCTTAATTGACCCATTAAGTGCAGGTGTTAAGACTCACCAGAATTTAAGACCAATTATCCTTGTCCTTTTTGCTTTTTGGGCTCCCATCTGCAGTAACTTGTTGTACCATGACGTTTCCCCTTTCCTATACACTGTCAGTGTTTCTTCTTATGGAGGATATTCCATTCATTTTTCAGTGTGTATTACTGTTGGAATGGTAAAATATTCTGTCTGTCGGATATTTTGAAATACACTATAAATGTTTGAGTTCTAACAAGATCAAATAAAACTGAGAGTACATTTGAGTGTTGGACCTCAGAGCTCATTAGTGAGTGTCCTGTCTACAAGCAATTTTTCAGCTACATCCATTTTGTTCCTGATAGCACGTGTCACACTGTTTCACCAACAAACAAGCAAGCGTTTTCTTGTCAAGCAAATATTTCATCACCATCCATCCCGAGTTCAAGCTTATCTGTAATCAGGCTAATGGTCAATAACATACTGAGCGGAGCACTAAAGTACGTTCAAAAATCCATGTAGAGGAAACGCAGACATATTAAACGTGTATGCATGCATGCGTGCATATGAGTGTACGCACAAACACACATACACTAAGAATAAAAATTAACCCTGTGAAGTGAGGGGGATAATTCCATGGTAATTAGTGTTCTGTGTAATCAGTTTTTATTTTCCTGTGCTGTTGTTAGACGCAACAGACAAAACAAAAGGAGGCTTGCACGCATCTCTCCCTCTCTCGCCCCCTAATTACAAACATATCCAATTAATTACACACAAGTCCCGCTTTCATCTGTGTGCACCACGTGAGAGGGAGCGATGAGAATGCAAAGCAGTCAAGCAGGAGCAGTGACACACACTAATACACAAAGAAGAAATTAATAATTAGTCACACACTGGCATCATATGTATGCACATGCACATCCGAGCCTTAGAGTGGTTGCTTAAGACAAACACGTTGGGCATTTGTGACTCGACTGATGTTAATTTGACTATTAACTAAAAGTTGTACAAGATGGTTGTGCATGTACAGCATGTCTCTCTGCGCATACTGCAGTAGAGACAGATGAATTTTCCTTTGTATGTTTTGTATGTGGGCGTATGTAAGTAGAGGGATGAGAGAGCCCCATAGCTTGTGTCCTATCAATAATAAGGAATAATACGCACCTGTTTTTTGAGATCAAGCTATAGCAGGATGGACGGTTCTCCACGTTGCCCCCTGCACATCTTATCTTTTTTCCCCTACACTTGCGGATTGTCTTTTAGCTTTTTGTAGCAAACAAGTTGGACATGAAGTTGGATAGATAAATCGCCTTGTTGTCCAATTAAATTCAATTCACTTCTCAACGTTGCACTTTCTTTGTCTTTCCCACACCCTCCCTTTCTCTTCCTTTTCCTATGAGGCCTTCGCCCTATTTCTTCATACGAGAAAGTAAAGGCCTGTAGGCCTTATCTTTTTCAATTACACACGATGCAAAGAGTGAGGGGAGTTTGGTGGGGGTGTTGCTAGCTGAGTGTCCCCTCAGGGGGTCTGGCCAGGTAAAGCCTAGGCGTTTGTTCTTATTTAGCGCCTGTGGCTGGCTGTGATATAGCCTGCCCTGGGACGATAGGGCCTTAACACAGCCTTGCTGAGGAGAAGAAGTGAGAATAAAGGTGAGTAGAATAGAGGTGTAGGTCTGGCAGAGGATAGCAGACAAAAGTGGAGAGTGTGAAATAAGAAGTAATAGAAGTGGGGAGAGGTAAAGAGGGAGTAGTAGAGGAAGATATTTAGAAAGGTAAGAGGAAAAAAGAAGAGTACATGTCAAAAAAGGTTCAGGATATGACTAGAGAGGCTTGGTTGATTAGCATGGGTGCTTGCCATTTGTGTCTGAGGTCATTCAATATATGCGTGAGAAAGATTGAGACAGATAGACAAAGCCTAAGTTATTGTCAAGCTCTAGTGACAGTAATGATTGTGTTCTATGCCCCCTGAAAGCCTGAGGTCAGAACATTGAGCCTAGCCCTACTCCATAGGCATTTCTGCCCCAGGCCAAGTGTCTTTAGCTGTGAAATGGTTCTCAGTCTCACCCTCTCAATGCCAAAACCACCGTGAAGTGGACTTCAGCCTGTATCAATGACTCCTCTTCATGGACTCCTCCATTATAACCAATTCAATAGCCATGGCTGCACGCATTCACATCAGTAGCATTCTTTGGCTGGTCTAGTTCCTTCTTTTTATGAAATCCTTTATCACTGACACACACACAGAACATCAGTTCAAGGTTATTTGTGTTTTTTTTCCTCACCAAGGTTGATTAGCTATGCATTCTTTCAGTGTGTGTGTGTGTGTGTGTGCACGCATGTGGAATCCCAAAGAGCTATTGTGCCCTTATTTGAGTTTTGACCACCCTACTGACCCCCTGTGATGATTGACACTCCTTTTGTCCAATAGTGAGGACTCACTCTGACCCCCTGCTGTGGCTTCAGTTTTGTTTTGCCGTGAGGTTTTGTTGAGTCTAAAAAATTGTTTCAGTATAGATTTCTTTGAGGTGTCATTGGATGCTTGCTCCCATGGATGCACGGACAACTACATGCACACCCATGTGCACGCTAGAGACACAGACACACCTTTGATCTTTGCACACACTATTAGGGCCCTCAGCCCCTTTGCCTTTGTCACTGTCCATCCCTGTCAAGCCCTATGGCAGCCCAGTGGCTTTTTGTCCCTTCTCTCACTACAGTGGCAGTAGCTTTGTCCTCCTCTAATGCTATCTAGTAGACATCTGCCTTGCATAACCCCAGGTGGCTTTGGAAGTGTGTGCCAGAGCCAATTTACTATTTTGAACTGAATCTAGTCTTTGCTGAGAGCAGCTTTTATTTTACAGTTGGTTGAACGTATCCACTGCACAATGTATAGACATTTTCTGTAATTTAAAGGGAAATAGAAAAAAATTGTCTGAAAGCAGTTGTGTATTTGTTGAATACAATCCCAGAAAGTTGCCCTTTCACTGCCTGATGTTAATTGTCTTTTGTGAAAATGATGTTGCAAATAAAACATTACCATCCAATTTCTTTCCTCTGCTTTGTTAAACCTTACCGTTCACTAGGCTGATTTTGTGGATTTTTGAAAGGGAAATCGTGAGGTTTTTGCCCAGTAGTAATAATAATATTCATATCAGCAGGTAATTACAGTTCCTTCAATAGAGAGTTAATCCACATGTGCCCTCTCTGTGTTATCGGGGTGCATACCAGGGGAGCTTTGGAGGTAGGCCCATAGAAAAACCTAAATTAGTCTTTTATTCTGGGAGTAGACACAGGATTTTTCCGCACACACTCCTATACGACACCCACATACTTCCGTCTGTTTCTCTCTCATACACACACCTCTCCTCATTCCCCTCTCATCAGTGCCATATCTCACTCCATTTCCCCGTACAATGGCTGTGCTGTATTAGAACCGTCCCTGAACCCCTGCAGCCGTACTCTGTCCCCAGGCCCAGACTATGACACAGTTGGCTGGGGCAGAAGAAAGACCCTCTGGCCCTGCCTCATTAAAATGGTAAAGAGCTAGAGGAGGATAGGAGAGCTAATCCTTCTACCAGTCACCACCTAGAGTCCTCATCTCCTGGCCTGAGACCAGACGTGCTAAAAGACATAGCCCCTGGGAGGTGAAAATGTTAGGGCTCAAGTGGGGCAGTTTATGGGCTGGGAGTGACGGAAATTGCTTCGGGGGTGGGGGGGGTTATTGGTGCTTTATTGATACACAGCTATCACAGCTCTCTAACAGAGAGTGGTGCTATATTTGTAAGCATCAGATTGTGTCTCATGCTGTTTAACAGTTCAGTAGAGAAACTTTCTATTAAATATAATATTTATATTAATATAACTATGTCAAGGCTCAATGGTTTTTTGCAACTGACCCCACTGGGCTAGTAGGTTTGAAACTAACTGGCTCCAAGACACTTTTTACTGTAACTAAGTTATTTATGAATGTTACAACCAAACCAAAGACTTATAAGGTATGTTATACTGTTAACATGTTTCATTGTTTATTAAATACATCCTGGATGTAAAAAAAACTTTACTAAAATGTAATCACAGTTAAAATTAGATAAAAAATAAAAGGTTAACAAAACAAATTTACTTTTAAAACAAAACATATTGACAGGCTCAAACATGACATGCTCTCTCTCCTGACAGCCATTTAATAAAAAAATGTACACAGAGCAGCAGATACAAGTCACCTCTATCCTGATTGATAAGTCACCATGGTAGCGACATGTCAATCACAAGGTAGTCCCACCCTAAAGTATATTCTGCTTTCTGGTCTATTTCCCCCTAAGTAGGACCATAATTTACTTAAATTATGGTCCTACTTAGGGGCGAGTCCTCTTACATGGAAGTCGCCATGTTGTGATGCCATGTTTCTACAGTAGCCCCCACAATGGACAAACTGCTCTACAGAGCGTGTTTCGTCATTGCTTTGAATACGTACAAAGAAGAAGTAGTCGTCAATTTGGACAAATGAAGGAGCACACACATTATTTAGCACAAGAGCTGAAAGAGCGTGATGGACACCATAGCTTCTCCTACTCACTTGGAAAAGGAAGGGGTGAGCGGTGACCCAGCCATTAGTTGCAATTCGCAACCCTCACCACTAGATGCCACCTAAACTTACACACTGAACCTTTAAACACAGATAGTTCAACAGTATTGAATGCTGAAAGATGTCTACAGTAAGTAGATTTTTGACATCATAAATCTTGGTGATGTGAGCCTAGTAGGCCTGGATCAAATTATTTTGGCAGCCCACGCATACAGTATCTATGTTTATTGGAATACCAGAGGTAGAGTTTCATATTACTGAGTGAAAACTCTATCACAGACATCATGTTCACCATTTATTCACCAAAGTGGTTAAAACAATAATGAATATTGCCAATATTATCTCCCAGGACCGGTTTCCACCATACCAGTAATAATTGTGGATATTTGACAGGAGTTTTTCTTCACAAAAGTGAAACTTTGCTCCAAGGGCATTGCAGCTGAGCCCACACTGCATCAGTCATTCAGTCACTCAGTGTGTAAGTTGCAGGGCTTGGCAGGAGGAAAACTGGGAAATGTTAATTTCCCCAAAGACTGACGTTACACAGACTAGCTGAGTAGTGACAACAATAATCCCTTTTTACTATTACTACACAGTGACAGCCAGCAAAAATGCTGGAGTATATATTTTTTTGTATTAATTGCAAATATTGATTGTGCTTTAAACCACAGTGCCAGCAACTTAATAATGCAACAATTGATTGAATACGCAATTAGTGTAACCATTTACCATTTAAGCAGTATTAGTTCCCGTAACTCTACACTCCCAGAACAATGGAAAAGGCGTATAGAGAAAATGGACGAGGTTGGTCAATGTGCTTACTCAGCAGGTCTAGCTGAAGGCTTCCCGACAGATAACGATGCTCTGCTTTCATCCCAGAGAGAGAGAGAGACAGATAGAGAAAGACAGTAAAAGGGCGAGCAAACCCATCTGTCTGTGTCCAAAGTTTAAGCACTGAGGCAGCACTCCCCTCCAGACTGTGCAATTAACCCGCTCTGGAGAGGCTGGAGGGAGAGAGGAACATTTAGCTGTATGGCTGCTACTCTGAGAAGGAGACCCTGATGACGGTCTGTTTGGATTACATTAATGTGTTTGGCAGTGGACAGCAGTGTTATCTTATGCATATGTCAGTCTTAGATTTGTGCAGTTACTCAAGCATTCCCATCAAATAAAGAAACAAAATAAGCAATCACTTTAGACCATGTGAATAAAAATACAAATGGCAAAATTATCATTTATGCATGTAGTAGTCTAAAGGAGTATACAGGGTTTATGGAGATTTACCCATAACTCTGTGTTCTGGTAGCTCATGCCATCTACTTCAGACAATTCTCACATACTTATACATATATACATACTTGCTGTTTACCCATATCTGCAAAGTTCATGAAATAATCCACAAGCAAGAGAGAAAGCTTATTGCTACAAACTATGTGAACTCTATCGAGGGAATTCTTTGTTATATTTATGCTATGTTATTGAGAATGCTGCTTTCCAACTTTGCACATTATTGTTGATGTTTCATTACTTTCTAGGCTGATCACAGCAATTTCACATCACGTCCTCAGTAACAATGAGCATCCCATAGTGCCGAACGAATTAGCTGTTTTGTGGAAGGCTTTAGTTATAAATGCTTATCATAACAGGGGTAAAGCTTGGCTCTTGTCTTTGTCTGAATGTGTGTTTATGTGGATGTCGTGCCTGTGTGTGCGTTCAGTATTCTGCCTTACTTTTTGAAAATACTTTAGGAGCCCATTTGCCAGACTCTTGATCACTTAATTCATTCATCCATTCACACATACATCGAGCCTGCTCATCTGCCTCAAGTGATTTATGAATCTGCACACAGAATGCCTTTTGAGAAAACTGATTTAGGGCAATAACCACCACATACTGTTAGCTTTGATTATAAGGATTATCATGACATACATGTTAATGTATTCATTGTGCGTAATTTCCATCTATTCTGTGTGAGGGCGGTAGTTTCTGCCAAAGACTACAGAATTATTATTTTCAGAAATTGCTAAATCATTACAGTTTGAGTGTAAAAGCACCGCTTGAAGGACAATTTTGTTCTCCTCCCCACCCCTCACTTGTTTTTTCTCTCAAATCTTTTTTTTCTCTCTTCATATTTTCTTGCCAAATTGGTGCGTTGCAGCTAACATACTTGGCATGTAGTTTTTGTTTGTTGTCTGAATATGAATACCGCATTTTTTGACTGGCTGTCACTTCTGGCACTACATTTGACTGACATACTGGACTCTACTGTACTATACAATGGTGTTTTATTTCAGCAGTCTCACATTCATGCGCGCACACACACACACACACACACACACACACACACACACACACACACACACACATACATAGTGTCTATGTGTCAGCTGGCAGTTAGCCAAGGCCATAGTCATAAGGCAGTGACAGTAGATGACAGCAGTAAGATTAAAGGGTGTGGGAGTTGTGAGTAGGGAAGGAAGACTGTCAGGTCCATAAATATCACATGCAGGGATGCCCCTACTACTTCATAGCACCATATCATCAGCCCTATCATAGACCCGGTACAATGAGAGGAGACTGCGACTGTCTGCCTGAAGGAGAATGCAAAGTTAGGTTGAAGACATAGTATTAAAGAAATACTCTCACATACTATATAATACAAAGATCCATTTATAAAACTGCTCAAGAGGAAGCAGATAGATGAATATGTGATTTTTCTTGTTTTCAGTAACAATCATTTTTTTCAAGCTTGTGCCAAAACAATTACACACTTAATCATTTGTTGGATTCGCAACAAAATTCATTGACCACAAATCATTTTATTCGTTCATTTATCTTTCAAAAATGCCAAACATTAACTGGTTTCCATGTTTATACTTTGCTGGTTTTCTTTTTTTTATATCATTGTGAAGTAAATATCTTTGGGTTTTTTGCACTTTTAGTAGAGAAAAAGTCATTTGAGAATGTCAGCTTGGGTTCACAGCACTTTTGATGGACATTTTTCATTGACATTGTATAGATTTAACCATGAATCAATTAAAAAAAAATCAACAGATTGATCAATACTTAAAGTAATTGTTATTTGCAGCCCTAGATCCAGGGATATTTTAAAATCAATGCCTGAGGGGAGTGCCTCGGTCAGCTTTATACTCCAGATACTGAGATTATATGTAGAAAATTAGAACTTTAGGAGGATTCACTAAATGCAGAATGGATAGACATTTGTAGCAGCTGTTTTGGATTTGCTGCTCAAACATGGTTGAAGAAAGCACATTTTGTTTTTTAACAAAAGTGTGCTGCCATCTACACAGACACACACACAACCATACACACACACACACACACACACACACCACAGCAGTATCAATGCTGGATCTCAGTAACCAAACTTTGCATTGGTTGTACATAAATGTTGCACTCTAGTATATGTACACTGGATACTTACCCACTGACACAGTCCCCCATTTACCCAGCAACATACACACCTGCACAAAAACACACCAATACACTCACATGCTGAGGTAGAGTGATAAACAGCTGGAGGGACTTCTGTAATTAAACCTGTACTGCTGTTTGTAAGCTGTGAATGCATGTATGTGGGTAGAAGCACATGCACACACACACACACACACACTTAGGCACGTTTTCTGGTGCCTTTACACCTCATCTCCAGGTATATTTTCATGCTGCCAGAGCAACTCAGCTTTTAACTGTTACAACATTCAAATCTAACACAAAAACATAACAAGAATTAATTTTGTAGACCGTAGATATTTTTATCTGAAGGATGGGAAAGTCTGTGTATCTAAGAGTAATCTGTTTTTATTGTTGTCTTTTTCAATTCTTAGTTTTATATTCACTCTGTTATGCATTTTATTGTGCATTCTTACACACGAGTAATGTGTGTTCCGATTACATTGCTTTCTATGTACACTTATGACAGTGTGCATTTTGTTCGTGTTGTACTAGTGTTTCGTTTTGTGTGTTGTTTCAGCCAGTGTGTGCACGCGTACATGTGCACATATTTGTCTGTCCCCAGTGAGGTGTGCTCTCAGCTCTGAGTGGGCGTTTCACAGACAGCCAAGAGACCAGCGGGGAAATTTCCCATCAGCCAATGCAATGTGCAGTGCAGGTTAACCACTGAAAGCTCTGAAATCCGTAGTTGTAGCACAACACAGCCTTCTCTCTCCCACTGTCTCTCTCTCAACTAGCAACCTCTACATTACCCTCTCTCTTTCCCTCACCCTCTCTCCCCTACTCCCTCACTCTCTCTGTCTCCCCAGATGAATTGGAGCAGAGATGAAAAGCTTTCAGGAATGCTGGCAGACAGGCAGTGCTTTACAGTAATCTAACCTGGGAAAGATGAAAGCCAGCTGGGAAGCTGGGAATAGAGCGGGGTGGAATGAGAGGAAGAGAACGATAGGATAGAGTTTTGGGAAAGAAAGGAGCAGAAGGGCAAGATGGGCAGAAAAAGAAAGGGTAGAAGAACGAGTGAGAGAAGATTTGTGGAGAGAAGGGACACAGAGGTAATATAAGAAGGCTAGTTTGTAAAGAACGCTAAGTGAATGCTAGCAAAATGGGTAAAATGCTTGAAGGAGAGAAATGGGAGAGTGAGAGGATAAGGAAACTTGTTGTTGTATCATGTTGATGCAAGTGACTAGGTTATTTTGTATTGTCAGACAGTTGTGAAAAAATATTTGGCTTTACTTAATTCTGTTTTGCTTTTGTCCTTTTTTCATAGTTTTGGCTATCATTCCTATACACACAAAATTAATTGCTGATATCTGGAACACTTTGTGATTCAAATTTGACCTAACTGTACAGTACATGCTGTAGCTGTAGTTTCCCTGTCCATTAAGGGATTGTTATATTATACATTTTAGGTGCTGATTTTGGTTTTACCATCAATACATGTCATTCACAATCTTGCTAAACTCTGTAGATAAATACACAGTTAATTTTACTTTCACACAGTTTCAGAATTTAAGTTGGATACTTTGGTTCTTTAGCTGTCATGTAGTGGAGTAAGGGAGATTGTGAAAGACAAGCAAAAATGAAAGCGAAACACTAAGGTGGGAATTAAAATGAAAACAAACCATGGAAATGGGCCGCTACATTTAGCATTGTAATTACTGTAAGTCAGTGTCATTTGGAGAGGTTGACACAAAGTGTAATTGTAGCTGTCATACAGTTGACAGCAGCCCAACACAAACCTGTGGAGTTTAAATTTCAGATCCTCTTCAGTGGAACAAACTCAATTGCAACACTGCTCGCTGAACACTGAAGTAGCATCAAGTGTACCACTGTTGTCACTTGAAATGGCTTTGGCAGGTGGAAGGGGGAGCTTTCTTTGTGTGTGTGTGTGTGTGTGTTTGTGTTCTTTGAATCATAATGTAGGTGGAGCAGGCCTGTCGCTGCTGTGACAAATCCCACCTCATGCACCTCTTGTTGTACTTCCTGCGCAGAATGAGAGAAGCGCACCACAGCAAAACGCTTCCCCACCTAATTGAAATTTTGAGGTATAAGAGGATTTCTGCACGACGTGAGCTGACAGGCTCCATTCACCAAATATCCTCTTAGACTTTTTCTCTCTCTCTTTCTCTCTCTCCCTCCCTTTTTCACTGAGAAAGAATTAACTTTTATCTGTCTTCAAGTTTTAGTACAGCTTACACCCAACTCTATCTGAACATTCTGCAGGTGATCTGTCTAGGTTCCTCTCTTTGTTTCATTTTTTTTTTACTGTCAAACATCTTGCTCCGCTCCGAAAGGGGCACTTAGATTGCCTGTTTTCTCGTCATACTTTGATATGTCACAGCTTAAAGAGGCAGAATAGGTAGACAGTGAAGAAATTAATTTAGATAATAAGACTGATAGATGGAGGATAGAGAGGAGATGGTAAAGAAAGACAGACAGAGTGGAGAGGAGATGAGGCAGAGTGGGAGTTAGGAGTAAGACAGAGATTGACTGGTTATTAGATGCCCTTAGACTGTATGAGCAAAGTCAATTTCTCCACACATACTTAAAATAAACTGTTTGAAGAGAAAAATAGAGAACCTTATTCAAGTTATGAGTCTGTGCTTTGACATGTTAACGTTAATATAGAGACACTGATTACCATCAAGTGTCTATGTTCATTATACACATGCAAACATAGCTTTAAAGACATCGTTTCTAATCGAACAGGCTTGCGCGCTCCATTTATTTGTTCTCTCATCTTGAGTGATTAGATAACCAACCATCCTAAAACATCACTGCTCATTTATTTATGGGGTGAAGTAAGTTATTTGACTCCCACTGTGAAGCCTCCATTATCATGCACAATACATTGCTTTTGTGCTACGGCATAATGCTAGGGTGTGAAACGCTAATGTGCTCCCTTGCTAAAGAAGCGCAAATTTTAGAAAAACCTCCTGTGGAGTCAATGAAAGGATGGCTTATATTTGTGATGCCTTCATTGGTAAAAGAGAGAGAATGCATATGAAAATAACACAGAGCGCAATGTTTTACTTGAATAAGTTCATGACCAGGTTTAGAATCATTTTCTTGACTTATTTCATTGTACTTCACAAAACGTCCAGCAATTGCCATACCACTTAGTAATAAATGACACCCAAACTAATAAATCATAGTGATCTTTTTTTATTTCTGACAAGGCCCCAACACCTAGTTTCTTTATAAAAGTAGGGCCGTAGCCTGATGATACAATTCCGGTCTGTCAGACATAATTCAGGGTGAGGTATTGCAACGCATACAGGGAGACGTAGAAATGAACTTGTGTTGTGATTAATGTGTTTGCTTCTGGTGGATGTTTGGAGTTAGAATAAGACAGGGAGAAGTAAATTAAAGGAACTAGTCTGATCCTATTGGGTACATAAAGTCTTCCCTCTCACCTTGCTCTTTTTTGAGCACTCTCATGTGGCGAATGTCCATTGCAAAACTGATTAGCTTGAGCAGGAATGTCACCCCAACAAACAAATGCCAAAATAAAACATGCACCAGCTGTGGCTACAAACGTGATTTGTTCAGGATTGTTACTGTTGTGTGTGTGTGATGGTTGATCAGTGAATATTGACTTTAGTGCGTTTTTTCTTTGATGTTTTTAACTTTGTGCATTTTCAAGCCAAATTCACAAGCTCCTTTAGATCAGATAGTTAATACTGTAGTTTCCAATCCCCTATGTTAACCACATATATAGAGTTACCACAAATATACGCCGCTAAATGCGTGAAGTTAAAAATAGCACCGAGAACCACTTGCTCACGCACTGCTCCTGCGGCTCATGTGGCTGGTGGAAACCATTATATCAACCAGTTTCTCAATTTGTTCCGACACACACAACCTTCATGGAATGCATCTGGACCATTTTCAGTGGACATTAGCCTTTAGTCTTCTTGCTCTTTCTCAGGCTCACCATATTTTCTCCAATGATTTCCATTATTATCGCACATGCCTTCAGGGTTTACTGCAGTGTTATTCCTTGCTCTCCCTTTTCTCCCCACTCCCCTTATTTTTCATTTTCTCACTCTCTGCCCGTCTCTTTGTCTCCCTCTCTCTGTCCCCTGCTATGCCAGCAATGCAATTTTTCACTTCAGTGGGAAAACGGGTATAATAGAGGGAGTGTGCCAGTCTGTTTAATAAAGGAATAAAGGCAAAGAGGAGAGATGAGAAAGAAAAAGGAAGCGCCCTTGGCGCTGAAAACAAGGGAATACACAGACACATGCACACATACACACTCGCACAGACAATATAGAGGGAACACAGAAATTCACACCTGCTTATCTCTGAGGAATTGGTTGTGAGGTGCTTCCCTATTTAATTAGAAACTTTGCTAGGTACCTCATAAATCATCACTACATAAAACTGAAGGGTAGGCAATGAATGCTCCCCATATACATTCTGGTGTGCACACACATACACACACACAAATATGCACCAAGTCCAAAATGTAAGGCCATTGGTAATTCATGAATTCATGCGCATGTGTGATCTTCAGCTTCAGTCAGTGATCCATACATTTAATATGTGTGTGTACTACTCTGAGTCTAGTCTGTCTTTACCAAAGAGGGTGACACCAGTAGAATATCATACCAACGCTTTCAGAATCAAATTCACCTTTAAAAATAAATTTAAAAAAAGTTAAAATTCCCATCATAAGATCACATTACTTAAACTCTGTGAGCAAAGACAGAGGATAGAGATGTTTTGTAGAGAATCGGAGCACAGGAGTGCAGAAAGGTCACTGTGATTATGTGATTGTGCGTGCACGGGAGTGTGCATGTGTATTAATGCTTGAATCTGCTGTGCACGCGCATGTGTGTTTGTGTCTCCAGAGTTATTCTGATGGCAGTGTGTGGTAACGGGATCCAGGGTGATGTCTGCTTTCAGACAGCGTCTGGCTCTCAGCTCCCCATCTATTATTCACACACCTGGATACACACACACAAACACGTGCACGCACACACTGCCTTCTCCCCTAATGTCTTACATTTTACTACACTTTCTTTTCAACATTTGTGGCTGAATGTTTAAAAGCTCTAGGACTCTTTCTTATATGTGTGTCTCTTTGTGTATTTATGTATTTGTGCTCCCAGGACACCAATCACACCCTTGAAGTCAATGAACTGCTCTGTTAAGGCCCTGGTAAGCAAGCCAAAAATTAGTATTGACCAAAGAGAAGACAGGGTGATAAGCAGTAAAAGAAAGAGATAGATAACCAGTTAAACAAACCATAGTCCAGTACAAAGAAAGGACAAAAAAGTTCTCAAAGTCATCCCTTCACCTTGGCTAGAGTTGATCTGAGCCTGTCGTTAGGTCATTATCAGTCCCAGACATCTCTTTGGGGACCTGGCCCTTCTCCACCACCAAGGTTGAATAGGTTGCTGATTGACATTTATAGAAGCAGAGTATGTTCCAATCAAGACGAGCCTATTGAGTTTGCCCCGTTTAGATGAAAGAATGCACCCCTGTTATTGTGTAACCTTACATGGCAATGGATAAAGGTCACAGTGGGGATGTTTGTGAGATGATCCTTGGAATGTTGATCAAAGTCTGTCATCAGACAAGATGAATATGAGCTTTTTACATAATGAAGTTCCTGAGAAAAGCTAGATACCTGTTCTATGTAAGGTTGATCTAACGTTTTCCTAACATTGCTATTTTTGTGTGTGCAATTAATCATGACCTTAGGTTATCTTAGGTCAGTGAGTCTCCTTTGCTCGAAGGACAAACAGATCCTCTGCTCATTATCTTCAATGATTAGTTATTGACAGTTAAGTAAGCAGGATTTGGTCGACTAATAAAAGTTACATTAAGCTGACATATGTGACTCAGTGGAAGAATAGGCAGCGTTGTCCTTCCATTGTTACATGTGTGGACCTAATTGACTTTCCAAACAAGCGTCCATGCACATATGCTCTCTATGCTTTGGGCAGAGATGGCTGGAAAGTTGCTCTATCTGAAGGCTGCATGCCAGTCATTGTGGGAGGAAAAGAGGCAGGGGAATGAGGGAGCAATGTTGTGATAAATATAGAGGTGAATAAACAGCAACTTTAATTGGTGGTCATTAATGCAAGAAAACATTATATGTTTTTATTTTTAGCGATAGCAAGTACCCCATTCAGTGTGATAATAATTTATACTATTCATGTAGCAAGTTGTCAGAATAAATTGATCCTTAAGAGGAACCTTTTTAATTTACAGCCAGAAAGAAAGTCGCGGAAGGTAGATATTTCTTTCTCCTCTTTTTCCTTTTCCCTCCAACATCAAAGCTAGCCGCCTCTTGCTCTGCCATATGTCCAGCTTCCTGGGTGCTACAGTTCTCACAGGTGTGAACACCCGTGTACAACCTTTCCCCCTCTGTTAAGTACACATATACACACACACACACACACACACACACACACACACACACACACACAAAATACAGCCCCCTGAGTGTAATCTCAGTGTGATTATACTCTGTGGGCTGTATTTATACAACCTGCTGAAACACTTTGCCAGCCGCACTCCCCCAAATGAATGGCATCCATAGCTCTGAGTTTGTGCACTGCTGTGTCGCCTGAATGGCCAAGTCTTGATTTGACACAATAGGCTGATTTGGTGCCCTCCCTACTCCGGGGAGCATGTTGACTTCATTAATGGCTCCCATAGCCTTTTAGCTCTCACACAGTGGCCTCTGGTCACAAAATATAATAGGGTGCATACCAGTCTGTAGTACTGCGACCGGGTTGCGCCACTAATAGAGACACAGGTGGTTATGTGAGCTGAAATTATGCTATTGCCTCTGTGGGGTCCTTGAGGCCCAGCCAGTAGCTTCAGCAGCAGTGGCAGGAATAGCAGTTCTTATCACTGCAGAATAACAGGATAAGAAAGGAAAAACAGTAGAGGAAATAATTGGTTTGAAAGAGAAATATGCGTGTGGGTTTTTCTCAACCCGGCCAGAAATTTGTCTTGACAAAATGAGGTCTGTCAGGAGATCTCTACCTGTCGCCTCTAACTCCCTGCTGTGGCTCTAATGAGTCAGTGAAAGAGGAATTGGAATGGGAAAAGACAGAGGGAAAGAAGGACCAGGAATAGAGGGCTCCTCTGCACAGTGATGGAATGATGCAAAAAAAACGTTAAAACTGAACAATCAATGCACAAAAAAATTGTGGACAATGAATACATTTGTGTTTGTTTTGTCTTATTGACTTGATGGAAGAGCCCTACTGTCCACTTCCACATAGATTTGCCACTTGATGCTCAAAATGGGTACCATCAATTACCCTATAGAAACAGGCAAGAAAAACTGAAGAAAAAAAACATCAAAAAAGTCACATCTGAGAGTGGAGAGAGTGAAACATTTTCACTCTAAAGATGTTTCAGAACAATGAAAAGATGGAGGCTGTATAGGAGACAACATACAAAATACATTGTTCTAGCAGCAGAGGAATAGAGCTTGCAACAGACATATTGAAAAAAGAGTGAGTGAAATTTACCAGAAGGTAAAGGAAAAGACCACAAGGGAAAAAAGTAAATCAACGAAATTGAGTCAGTTGTTAGAAGTCATGCGCTCAATGTTCCCAAGATTGAACCGGCCATAAGCCTGCAGGTACTTTAGTCAACCTTATGACTTACAGATGGAGACAAAATGAGATAAAGGGGGAGAGAGATGGGATAGGTGGGGGGGCAAAGCATAGGAGGGAAATGAGTAACAAAAGCTGATCTGTGAGTCCCCTGCCTGGTCACAGTGCTGTAAGGCAGCTCAGGAGTGAAGGGAATGATAGCAGGGAGACCTGTCACTCACCCTTTGAAGCCATGGGGGAGATCGAGGGAGGAGAGAAGAGCAGGGGGAGAAATGAGTTAGGAAGCCTCCAGACACTTGTCCCCTTTCACGTCCAACACATCATCCCTCACAATAACATTCTTGTCCTTCTCTTTGCCTAAGTCCCTGCTTTTTCTGTCTATCTCTCAGCAAGGGGATAAGGTTAGATTAGTAGGTCGCATGGACCTGCAGGCTAACAGGTACCGTACCTTTTAATGCCACAACGGTCAGTCACTGAGCCAGGGGTCCCCCTGCGGCTCTGTCTGCCATAGTGTCAGGTCCCAGATGTAAGGTGGTGGCGACTGGAGTGGCACCAATAGACACAAACATAAGTGCACAGATGCTTGTTCACTCACAAAACTTAAAATAGATTTAATTTTTTTCCTCTGACTCTCCTGAACTTTCCTCTTTAGTTACTCTGTATTGCTGCTGCTATGAAATAGTCACGGTCAGGCCACCCACTAACAACCCATTGTCTTAGCTATGGCCCATTTAACTTATAGCACCAAGTTGCGGAGGTTTCTCACAAGTTACTTTTTACTTCCTTTTCCTAGTCAAAATAAGGCATCTGCAGCAGATTAACCTCAATAAATTCAAACCCAAAAGGAGGGCTAAATTTCTGCATAGTTTTGATACTACCAACGCAAGTCCTTGTAGTTTCTTCCCTGCTAACAATGAAATTTCCCTGATTTGCCCCCACAAAGCAGCTTCCCTCAAAGTGCAGAGATCCGAGAAAATGCATTAATTAAAATCCTGCTGTGTAGCAGATATGCCTAATCACAAACATAAACCAGAGAATAGTGAATTGCAGTACAGAATGAGTTCACTTGCACTCTGTGGGTTTTTTTGCCCTCTCATTCTCCTATAGAGAGAGGTGTCGAGCTGGAAGGAAAGAAGGACAGAAGGGGGGATTTTTAAAGGGTCTTTAAATAAACAAATATTTTGCTTCCATAAAGTAAAGCAGGAAAGCACTGAGTTGATGTTGTACCTTTGGATAACTGCAAGATGTCTCTATTGTAGCTTGTCATAAAACATAAAATACTATGTCAAAAGAAACTGTAGATGTAGAAGTACCATGGCATTAGTCATTCATGTGTCACCTGCAGTACACCTTTTAAAAACCACATTTCTTTAGAGCCTTCCTGTCAGAGTATAAAAACATGCGTGGCCCTTTGATTGTCCCTAATAACTTCGACGATGAATAGTGAATCATATGTGATTCTCTGCTCCAGCAATGTTACAAGACGAGTCTGGCATCCCGCTTTAGTGTGCCACATCCTCATTAATACCCCGAGATTAATGTCAAATCATCCACACTCCCCCACTAGTCTCGCACCAGTCCATCTCGCCCAAGGCTATGTATTAAGGCATAGAATGTGGAAGAAGAGGGTTTGTCCCGGCATTGATTGACACTGAGAGATGAATCCAGTCCGCCTCCT
>JAPMOB010206083.1:0-14973 GCA_029875015.1 Lepomis gibbosus | reverse complement strand
AACATTCAGCACTTTCATACAGCACAGCGAGCCGCATTGTGGCACAATCTTCCCGGAGAAAAAGGCAGCGTGACAGCGGTTGAACTAATCCATGCTTGTTACAGGATAACGTTACAGTAACTGTGCTTAGCCGACATGCTACATCGTCGTTAGCTCACCTGCTGCATTTCAGTAACTAACTTTTCTATCTGTGTATCTTTCACCAGTGACTCAGTAAGGTGAGCACAGCTACCTTAGTGTACATCTATGGGATGATAACAAAACCGTTAGTAAGCTGGACTGCATATTATAAATGAGATTGTTGTTACACAGTTACACCGTAGTAAGTAACTTTAATGTAGTGTTAGTGGATGGCTCTTTGTGTCATCGTCGCTGATTTGTTGCAGTGTTGTATATATTATGTGGGTGACGTTAGCTACAGCGACTGAGAGGTGGAGAAGCTGTGTACCCGAGTGTCGGTAAAACAACAAGAAATTTAAATTGGACGTTGTGAAGCAAACAGCGGCAGGTCTGAGCTAATGTAGCGTTAGCTGGTGGCCCTGCCATGCATCACTATAGGCTAGTAAACAAACCACTCCACGTTTTCTTTTTACCGTTACATCTTGCAGGTTAAATCAACACTTAATTCTGGTGGTACACAGGACAGTAACGTGGGTCAAGTTGGTTGATGTAAAAAGCAACTTTGCTTCAGATAATGTTAGCAACTGCTCGGCCAGTTAGCCAGTGAGCTAACTTTACTCTCTCCGTGACTCCAGCCTTTCTGATGTTCACTGTGTTTTCACTCGACATCATCTGAATCTCATTTGGTCTGCTGAGCTTCAACACACAAACTTTACTGTTGTTTTTATCCTTCCGTGGAGTTTTTATTGGAGTCTGTGTTTTCCTGGTAGCCGGTTGTTTTGTGGTGTTAGTGGACTGCATGTCGTTAGCTGTGGTGTCGTCGCTGTAGTCAGAGAGAGGCTTGGGAGCGCACACAGGGCTATGCATCCCGACTGATCTACATATTGAATATGCTACATTGAATGTAGTTATTAGGGCAGATTATATGTAAGATAAAATACACATAGCTTACACTTATTCTCTTTCATTTCTTTTCCATCTGTTTACAGTTGCACCTTCCTGCAGCAAATATATGTGCAATTGTTTACATGTTAAGTTGTAATCTATTTTATTAACATAATCCATTTAGGAAAAGGTATTTTAGACCACATACAGGACAGCTTTCAGTATTGGCCTGTTCTAAGTGTAGTTTGTACAGGAAAGGGGTCTGCTATCCAAATAATTTTCAAAATCAAAACATTGGCTCATAAATATCAGCTTCAGCCCCCAAAAACCCATATCGGAAATATTAAAATATAATCTCCCATGTTATAGAAATTGTGTTCCATCAGTGGGACCTATTACATCAAAAGAGTGATAGAGATAATTATTCTTTGTGTGTCTTCATGCCAATTTTTACAGTTTATCCTGGTTACACATCATGTGCAATAAATATGACAACAAACTGACAGCTGTCTAGTGTGCAGAGTCAAACTGCTATTTATTTTGGTTTATTTGCAGAGGTTTTGTTCTGAGCGGAGGGTGACTTGATGCTATTGAAAGTCATGCTGTCAAGAATTTCTAAATACCTTCGTATACCGCCCAAGCCTAGGTTTTCTACCTTTTGGGCAAAAAGTAATATTACAGTCCGTTTTTCTGTTTTCACTTGTCATGTAAATGCATAGACAGCCCAGTTTTATGAACGTCTTTTCAGNGTGGTAAAATATTCCTTCAAGATGAGGATAATCAGCATCATTTTTGTCTATATGTGTCTCGTTCATGAAAAACGACTTGCTTTCCTTGCTTGTTTCTTTTTTGCTTGTTTGTCAGGTACTCCTTATCTTGTATTTTCTTTTTTTCAGCATCCTGTTGTCGTGAGGTATCTTTCATATGTTGTTCCTGAAACTGTGCATGGTGAACTGGACAATAGCTGGTCAAACTGCATTATCACAAAGCACACATACTCTATGCACAGTTTCAATAAGTAAACCAATATTTTCCTTATTCTCGGGAAAGAGTGATGCAAGAAGTTTGATGTTCTCACATCTGACATCCTCTGAAGCTAACTCTGTCATGCCATACAGACGTAGATTCCATCTTCTGCTCTCAGCACCCTTACTTCTCTTTCACAGTTGCATCACTTGCTCTGGGATCCATTTAAACCTTTCTTCATTTTCTCTCCACCCCTGTCATCTCCTCACAGACCAAGGTAATTGCATTCATATCAAGGGTGGTAAAACACTACTTTTAAAATATCGATATTACAAATTTGTTGTGAATCTCCTATTGTGAGTCTTGCAGTGCGTTTTTTTCATTTTGAGCTCTTGGTTGATGGAACAAGCATGTTGTACAAACCCTGTCGGCAGTCTTTTCCTTTTAAGCCTCTTTTTGGTGTCTTAAAAGTTGACTAACAAAGCTAAATGCAGATGTTAGTCAGGTAACATTAGCCTATTGAAGAAAGTTTACTTTCTAACAAAGTTGTGTTAGTCTCTCATTACATTTACTCACAACTGTTATTTATCCTCAAACATTTACACAGCTGAAATAATTCTTGGTTCATTAGCCACTTTCCAACTTGCTACAACTTATAGCTGACTACATATCACCCACACGTCCTTCTCGGGGGAACTTTGTCAAGTCTGACAAAAGACCTCATATGATGTAATATTTTAATGTTATCTCAGTTCAGGCTTGGAGAGCGAATTTATTACATTGAGCCTGAGCTACAAACTCAAAGGAATGGAGTATGAATGTCACAACTGACACTAGCCTACTGAGTTGCAATATGGGAAGTGTAGCCCCATCACAGCCATCAGCACCATCATTACATCGGTCATTACAAATGTAGGCTTTGCAGCCAAGTGATGTTCAAATCCACATAACTCTTCTAAATTCTACATCAATCACAACGTTTTCAAATACAGGCCACTCTATCTTAAAGGTACTTAAAAGACAAAGGGAGAGAACTGTATAAGATGTCCAGTGAGTCACTATCATAATCACTATCATCTTTAGCATTAGAAGCTATAGAAACATGTGATGGAGCCCACAGAGGCCTAAAAAGAGATGACAGCGCATCAGGGGTGGAACCATGACAAAAACACAGAAAATACCTAGTTACACAATGATAGAAAGAAATCACACTGCTGAACAAATGAGAACGAAATACATTGCGTCATTGACAGACGCTGACGTCATTGTGTTTGTTAATAATACGCAGCTCGATGCGGCTGATCAGCTTCATCTCTCAAAGGCCCCAGCATGCACACAAAGACCTGAACACCCAGCGCCATTCACCCACATCACCCCGAGCTCTCTGCAGTCGAGGCGGAGGAGCCGCAGTGTGGATGCTGATGCCATCACCCGCCACCCCATAATCCATAACAAGCACAGACATGCTACACGCATTTTGCTCCCACATCTTTTTTCGCAGCATCCCTTACCTCTCGGATGAAAATTAACTCGGGCATTAATCCATGATCAGCACTCTGTTGTTGCTGCTTCTCGATCACGTTTCTCCCAATGCTGCGGCGCAGAGAGAGCGAAATAAATAATTATTAGGAGGTAGCCCTGCCCGTCATGTCCTATCGGGAGGCGAAAGATGCGCCTACCGAGCCCATACATAGGCCTACGAGAAGAGCACCGGGTCCAAAATCAGAATAAGTCAAACGTAGCCTGGATGACAACCGATATACAGCCTCCTCTTCAGAACCCTTCAAATCGATGCAAAATATATTCTCTGTTGTGTTTTCGATCGCCTAGTCCTCCTCCACAACAGAGTGGCCCTCTGTGTTTCGTAATTTCTCCACACTCACGCAGAGCGGAACAGCTCTGTCTCATTTAAAGAGATAGGACAGGGCAGCTGGAGCAGCGCCGTGCACAGAGCCGCTCTGTCTGCTGCTTATGTAACTGAGCAGCGGCTCCAGACACGCTCACAGGCTGGCACAAGCGAGCCCAGGTAACTGCTTTACTAGGCCAGGTTTAAAAAGTCAAGGCAATCAAATCCTCCCAATCATGTTTCCTGAAGCAACTTGCATTTCATCTTAAACAAATTAAAAGCATCAATTAAGTGCATGTCACTGAAAAACTGTCACACACATTTCAACTCTGTAAACTATTGAATGAGAGAGGAAAATGTTTTTTAGGGGTCTCAGGAGGATATGATACAGGCTATAGTTTAGTTCATTATTAGCCTGTTTAGTCCCAGGCGAAGAATTTCATTTTTGTTCAACTTCCCATTGACCTGTCCCCTCAGTTACCTCCAAATATGTATTGTATGTTCTTTTTCAGAAGGAGAACTTAAAAGTGAAGAAACATTTGAGTTAGTTGTGGTAAAGATTTATCAGAATCAGAATCAGAAATACTTTATTCATCCCCAAGGCAAAATTCTTTTGTCACAGTTACACACTTATCAAGGCATCAGGAATAGAAATAATAATAGAGAGTAGGAAGAATAAAGAGTATATAAATATGAGAATATAAATATAAAGAAAAATATAAAGGAGTGTGGGTATGTACAATATTTACATTATTAAAGAATCATTATGGTATTAAATTGTTATGGTGAACAGTACTAGTGAATAAATAGCAGCAGAGAATATTGCACAGTAATTATTAAACAGATAATATTGCATAAAACACGTAATAATGCCCAGTATAATTATTACTAACTAAGCCACTAAGTTGAGTGTGTGTCAGGCACTTTGAGGGAGGAGTTATAGAGTTTGATGGCCACAGGCAGGAAGGACTTCCTGTGGTGCTCTGTGGTGCATTTTGGGGGATGAGTCTTGCACTGAAACTTCTGGTATATATCTTGTAAAGAGAAAGGGAGAGAGGACCCTCTCCTGCGGAGGCCCCGGTGTTCCTGTCCACGCTGTCTGACACACAGTGTTGCATGCGCACATACAGTGGTCAGCCAGTCAGGTAGTCAGCAATCCAGGACACAAGGAGGGCAACCACCTGCATCGCTGTCAGCTCCTCACCCAGCAGGGATGGTGTTAAAAGCAACTGCATCATCATTGTGCGTGGCAGACACAGGCATTGTGGCAGACATTGAGGGGTACTATCTCTGGGAACTATCTGCAATGGAAAACGGAGCAGGGCCAAACTGAGTTGAGTAGAGTCGAGTCGAGGGCAGGACTCTTATCAAACATGTTTGGTGCAGATGTGAGCATGTAGACTGAAGTTATAAAAAATCCCTGTTTTATGGTGAATCATCAATTGTCGAAATCAGTATGACTAAATCCCTAGGAGGAGTTTGTTAAAGTACAGAATGTGTAAATCATCCAAAAATTACCAGAAAATCCAAAATGGCCGACTTCCTGTTATGTTTAGGACATTGCTCCAAGAGGCTTTTTTGTACATCTGGACATAATACATGTGCCACAAAAATTTCATAAATGTAGGTTGAACATGCCACAGGGGCTGCTTCGTTGAAGATCACTTCCTGTGGCCAGCAGGTATAAACGTGGTATAAAATTTGGTAGAGATCTGAGCATTCACAGTCAAATTACAACTTCCAACATGGCCTCATCAATGTGTTATGGATTTTCTGGGACAATTTTGAAGTTGATACGTCCAAAACATGTTAGGAGTAGTACATTGCAGCGTAAAACATGTCATTGCCAGCGCTTGGCCCTATGCCTTTGAGTGAATATTGGCATGCAGATGTGCTTTGATCTCCTCAACACCACCTCCAGAGGACCGGCCACTGTCAGTATCCACAGCAGATGTGAGGAGAGTCCTGCTGAGAGTGAAACCTCAAGTTGGTCTCCGAGCGGAGCACAGCAGCTGCCCACTCCTCCCTTGAGGGATGGATTAAAGTGTAGAGACCAAATTTCACAACATGTATGTGTACGTGACAATAAAAGTATCTTCTTCTTCTTCTTCTTCTAATATGAGTAAGGCCCCATCCATACTACTGCATTTTCATTTTAAAAGGGAGACCTTTTGCTATGTTTGCACCACCTGTCCAGACTAAAACAGTGAAAATGATGACCTAAATTGCTGTTTACTTTGCAACGTCTCCCAGTCTAGGCTGCCACAGTCGCTTTTAACTCCCATGTTATGTTCAGTAACAGTCCCAGCTCGTTATTGGTCCATGCAAAATAAAATCTGGTGTGGTTCTTCATCTGTAGTAGGCTACTTTTTTACTTTTCTTTTGCCAAATCTTTTGTAACTACAGTTTAGACCATCTGCTTCATGTTTACATTAGCACACACATGCCCAGTGTGCATGGACGGCCACTAGATGTGTGTTTTCAGTTGTTTTAATGTAGCCGGAGATCAACTCTGATACACAGCTAAAACGCATATCGTATTCATTTTAAAACTATTACTGACATTTTCAACATATCACTGTATCACGAGAGGGTTGTCACCTGCTTCAAGACAGTCTCCAGAGTTCCTGTACCTTAATAGTCTGCAGTGTCTAGTCTGAACATCTACAGTTCACTGGCCCCATTCTGATGAAGTGCTTTGAGAAGCTGGTTCACCAGCAAGGACCACGCCACAACAATATGTCATTTAAAGGTTTAATAATTGACTGTGAGGACAAATTAATTGATTGAAAAAAAGGGGAAGGGTATGAAGACTGGGCAGAAGAGAGTCAGAGTGAGGGTTCTGTCTTGTGGTTTGTGTGGTTTGACCCGAGCAAGTTACTGGCACCCCAGACAGTACCTAGATGAGACATGAGAGCGGTGTGCGACATGAGAGAGGATGAGACATGAGAGAAGTTGAGGGAAGTTGAATAGGAAGGAATGAGGGGATGAAGGGGTGAGTGGAGTGGGGATGAGGGGGAGGGAAAGAAAGGCTGGCGCAAATTCCCACGGCAAGTTCTTGTCAGCGTTTACAAAGGAGCAACAGAAAGCCTCCTGACTGGAAACATCACTAACATGAGATGTGCACGGCCCAGGACTGGAGGGCTCTGCAGCGGGTGATTAAAACTGCTCAGAAGATCATTGGTACCCATCTCCTGAGCATCAGCGATATCAGTGAGGTGAGGTGCCTACAGAGGATACTAAAGGACAGTACCCACCCAGCCACAGCCTGTTCACCCTGCTGCCTTTTGGGAAGGGATATAGAAGTTTCTGCTGCCACACCACCAGACTGCTGAGCAGCTTTTTCCCCAAGCTATCAGATTCTGAAACTCTAATTCATCAGTACTGCTCCAGTGATTATAGCTTATTTCTGTTTATCTTTTTTATAATTGCTTTTATATAACTGTATATCATCTGCAATGTCACAGAAGGGAGTTACGAACTCAGTTTCACTCTCTTTTACAACCTCTTGTAATATTGACAAATCTACCTTGTCCTTTCTCCGCTTAGTTTGCACATTCTCCAATTGTTCTTTTTTTCTATCACAGGAACCACATTGGGATGATGATGCAGACGCCTATCGATGTGCCTCCCAAGTTTTTCAAATTAAACTACCTGAAAAAGTAAAATCACTCTTACTTGAACTGCTCACTACTCATCACTAATTTGAGATCACAAGTAGACATTGCTTCATTGAGGGTCAGGTAAATCATTAACCTCCTTTTATGGGATTTTCCTGTTATGGGCATCACCTCGATGACAAAGTGAGGCTATGGCTCACTACTTCTCTTCCTCTCTTTGTTCTGTATCTTCCAGGCGAGTATAGCGCTGAAGACTCTAACTCTCCCTCCATGTTTTTCTTTTTGTGAGTGTCTCTCTTTCCAAAGAGGCCGGGAACTGGAGAGCTTTCTATTTATAGAATCTTACACGCCTGTTCAGCCTCCCACCCCTTTGGCACAAAGAGTTACACCCACAGGCACGCATAAAGCATCCGTGGACAGCATGCATGCAAACACAACATATGGAAGTTGCACAATAATGTCCAAAGCACGCACTTGCACACACGATCTAAAACACAAATTGAATTCATGCATTCATGAACAAATGCAGGCATAAAAATGTCAAGTGGAAGGCAATGTCTAATAAAACCCAGAAACACACATCATAGTGCACACACTGTAGCATTAATAATGCAGGGATGCATAGTGGAGAAAGAGCACTGCCTGTAATAGATTAAGGGGGAGGGGGCTTCTACAATGTAACATGACAATTCCATTTCTTTATCTTCCTTTCCCTGTTTGTGTGTGTGCGTCTGTGTGTGCGTGTGTGTGTGTATTTAGAATATCACTTTCAGACACGTCTAACACAGTTAAACACTAAAAGTATCACCTAGTTGCAGCTCCAACAATCTGCAGTCTTGTTGATCTTGTTTTTCATATCAGCATGTAATGGCCAGTTGGACCTACAGTATGCTTGTATGTGCATGTAATAGTGCAAATTGCCATTAAACTAGTGTTCTTCAGAGCAAGGTGTGGTTTAACTAGCATTTCAGTGCTGTGTATGCTTTAGCCCATTATGGGTACCCTGTGGAGTTTCCTGTGAACAATCACAATTGTTTACATTCAGGGTTCTCACCAAAGCACTAAGGTCTCTAGTTTCACAGTGGTGCAGTATGTGCAAAGTCAGCAGTAATGAGGCTCAAAAGGAGATCCAGCCTTGAGCCTCCAGATAAACTAATTAAAAGGATTACAGTATCTTCTTTGAATAAGTGGAATTATTTAACCAGTTTTAGTGAAAAGTGAAAAAAGTGTGGGGCAAGGTCATGTAGTTTACTGGTTTATTCACTCAATATATTCACTGATACTCTTTTGGCTCCATTTTTGGTCACTTGCTCTTTATCTACTAAAATTTATTACAATGTTCTGAAATTAGATACTGTGCTAAAATGAAATGTTTGTGGTTTGGTCCACACTTGATATACTGGGACATAATTAATAATTATTAAAAATTAATTGTTTGTGTTAACTAACTAACTAGACCTACCCTAATTTGTGCAACTTTCAGCGAGGTGTTGGAAACATGCCTCAGAGACTTGGATCCATATTGACCTGATAGCATCATGCAGTTGCTGCAGATTTGTCGGCTGCACATCCATGATGCCAATCTCCTGTTCCACCACATCCCAAAAGTGCTGTATTGGTTTGAGATCTGGTGACTATGGAGGCCATCGAAGTACAGTGAACTCATTGTCATGTTCAAAGCAACCAGTTTGAGATTATTTGAGCTTTGTGACATGGTGCATTAACCTGCTAGTATCAGATAAGCTGAGGTAGACGATAGACAAACGAGGCATGGACCCAATATGCAGACACTAGCAAGGTTGGATCAGATTGCAGGTTTATTGAAACAGAAAAAGTCACTTACAGAAATGTCCAAACAAAAGGCAAAGGTAATCCAAACACAGGGGGTAAAGTCCAACTAAGGCTGAGTAATCCAAGAACAAATGAATAATTCGGAAATCCAGGGGAAAACAGAGCAAGAGGCAGAACACTCAACATTAGACTACAACACAACAAAGACTGAACACAACTGAGGGCAATATATTATATAATATATAATATAATATATTGAGGCACACCACACACACACAAGCAGGCAGGGCAATTAGTCACTGTTGAGACACATGAGGAATCAAGGCAGACACAAAACAAAACTAGGCAAGAACACCAATGATTACAAAATAAAACAGGAAGTAAAGCTACTGACACAAGGAAACGTTAAACCAAATACAAAAGAGAACAAGGAATCAATGATCAACTAACCAAACCTAAACAAGAACAGAGACAACGAGTAAAACAGGAATGGATATTAACAAAATAACAGACAAATACTACTCTCTTTTGATGGTTGTGCGTGCAAATCCCAGAAGATCAACAGTTTCTGAAATACTCAGACCAGCACCAACAATAACAAACATTCAAACATGCCTAAATGCATTTAGTTGCTGCCATGTGAATGGCTGATTATGTTGTGGGTTTTTTAAATGAATGATTAATTTATTAACAAATATGTTGTGTCAGTTCAAATCTTTTGTATCAAATCGAGGCCACTTGACAGCAAGTTCCTAGGATGTTTTTTTTTTGCAAATCCGCCTCTGACTGTCATTCAAAACAATGACATTATTCTGGGGTTTATTAATCCCGCAAGAGTAAAGTCAGTGTTTTTTTACTCTGTTGTTATTAGGGCCCAAGCATGAAACATGCAAGGTCCCTATTGGAACTGAAGGAATTATCTTTCTGCAAAGTAATCTCAATTTTGGGGCCTAAACATCCTCAAAAAATCACCAAACTTTGCAGATAATTCAGGTGGGGTGAAATGGCTTGCTAGCACCCTCTATATAGCAGCCCGGGCACCAGTATCCAGACGTACAATAAAGCTTCTTGGAGCAATGCCCCACACCCAACAGGAAGTCGGCCATTTTGGATTTAATGGTCATTTTTGGCGATTTACACACTTTGTACTTTAACAAACTCCTCCTAGGGATTTAATCTGATCAACTTCAATTTTTTGCTGTGCATTTTAAAACCATTGCAGATTAAAAGTTGTACAAATGGTAAGTTTCGGCATGGCGTCGGAGATAGATGATTCGCCAAGAAACAGGAAGATGTTATAACTTCAATATACATGCTCACATCTGTACCAAATTTAATGTGTATAATAATGGACCTGCCCTAAACACATCCATATGCCATCATTCACTCAAAGTCATAGCATCACCTGCTGGCAACAGGAAATGACACATTGTACACTACGATGCTACGACTATCCCCAACAGGTAGGCCATATCAACTTCAAATCTGTCCCAGATGGGGGTTTCAGGGACTTGCTCAAGGCCTGCTCATGGTGAACTGGCACCTGTAAAGCTGCCAGTCCACACTCCATATCTCTGGTCCGAGCTGGATTTAATATGGTGACCCTCCAGTTTGCAGCCAAGTCTTTACAGACTGAGCTACTGCCACCTACAAGGGGGTGTTGTTGCATCACCTGATTAATGGTCCTCAAACATTTTGAAAAATGTCATTATTTGGCTTTTAAAAATTCAAATCATATCATATTTAAGACTATGTTAAGATGAATTCATGAACACTAATGCACAGCCAGACAAACAAATGTGCAAGCACACACTGCTGTGTAGATGACTCAGCCACTGGCGCTGCCATGGAAACACTGCCTCTTTGCAGTCAGTCTCTTAGTAACTGTGCAGTTGCTGAGAAAGGATCTTGACGTTATTGTTGTGTGTGTATAAATGAGTGGATACCGGTGAATACAAAATTAGAGCAATTATGAACAAATAACCTTTGAAATGTACTTGTCTGTTAATTAATTTATTAATTTATTAGTGAATGGTAAATAGGCTGCATTTATGTGCCTTACAACCCACGCCACCATTTATCAGTTCACACACACATTCATATAGAGAGGCCGCCATGCAAAGTTTATACAACCTGCCAAGCTTCGCATCAGTAGCAGTCTAATTGACATTCAGCTGTCTAGTTCTCCAGAGACTTTTTTACCCATTTCCCCAGAGACTCTGGTTAGCATCCCTGAGACTCAACTAATCAATGCTCCAGAGAGATTCAGTTTATTAGTACCCCAGAAACTGTGCTTGCTAGCACCCCTGAGGCTATGATATTTCGTACCACCAGGTCTGTCTGTTTTTCTGATGGTGGTCCAGCCGACATCGGCTCCTGGTTCTTTGTTGGCGGCCTGACAGATACCTGCTCTTGGCTCTTTGTTGGTGGACTGACAGATACCTGCACCTGGTTCTTTGTTGGCAGCCTGGCCGACACCTGCTCCTGGTTCCCTATTGCGACCCAACTGACTCCTGCTCCCTGTGTTCACTCGGTGGTCCATTTGAGCTTCAAATGACTGAATCATATGAGCCAGAACTGCAACAGTCCCCAATCACAGAACTGCAGTAGCTTCCTCTCCTCGCTAAGTTACAGCAGACCCAGAGGGTTTCCGTCACCTCCAGAAGGGTTTCGCTTTTGCTGTCGCACTCCTGGGGGGCTTTGCCGTTGCTGTCAGTTTCCTGGTCGCATCACCCAGATCAGTCCAGCATTTCAGTCCACCCTCCAGGTCACCTACCAGACCTACTCTGCCCTCCAATCCAGCCCTGAAGCTGTCCGCCTGAGGATTCCCCTTCCGCAACTCCCTCCACCTGTCCTTCCACCACCCACCCATGTTTGACTTTTCTGAACTCCCTTTTCCATTTTGTCAGTTATATATTTGTTCTGTGTTCTCTGATATTTTGTTAAATCCATCCTCAGGTGTTTTTGTACACTTTACGTCCTGTTATTTTGTAGTAGTTCTGGCTCTTGTGTCTAGTCTAGCTTTGTTTCCTGTCAGTGTTGATTGTTTTCACCTATGCCTCGTTTGTCACCTCCCCTTTTGTGTATTTAAAGGTTCAGTGTGTAATATTTCAGAGGATTTATTGACAGAAATGCAATAGAATATCCATAACTACATTTTTAGTGGTGTATAAAGACCTTACATAATGAACTGTTATGTTTCTATTACCTTAGAATGAGCCATTTATGTCTACATAACCGCGGGCACCCCCTTCTATGGAGGTCGCAGTATTGTGTCGTCATGTTTAAATAGCCGACAACGGACAAACAGTACTACTGAGCGTGTTTCGTCATCACTGCGTTCTTCTTCTGCTTTTATAATTTATAACAGTCTCTGAGTAGTCCTCTGGTTTATTAAAAGTAAGAAGAAAAGTGAGATTTAGACAAATGAACGAGCACACTTGTTATTTAGTACAAGAGCTGACAGCCTGATCTTTATCCCGTGAAGCCAGAGTAGTCGGGACAGATACAGACAGCTGACGGCACAAATCATAGACATAATCGGGGTGTACTTTCCCAGATGGAAGGCTTTGATGTGGGACAGATGTTTTCAAAGCAGAGCTGAAGTTGTCTGTTTTAATTAACTTTACTTTTACATTACTTTTAACTTAATTTTATCAGACTTTAGCAATGCAAATGAAAGCCATTGCTTGACAGCTTTAGCTAGAAGCTGGCCATAATCCCCGAGAGAAGTGATGCGTTTCCCCTGTCAGTGGTCTAAAATATGTAGTTTGATTAATTTCATGTAACCTTGATATTCTCCTGCGCTGTGGTTTGGCTTTCAGCTGATAAGTAATTGTCAATAAAATGGTAACGTTAGCTGAGAGCATGGAAGCGATCAGCCAGCTGAACTTTTACTGTCCTGGTAGAAAAAATATGTAGTTGGATTAATTTCATAGTGACTCTCCAGCACTCTGTTTTGGCTTTGTTGGTTACATTCATGTTATTTATTTTACTGCTAATAGTGTCACATAACATGACTGTGTGCCTATGAAGTGACCTATAATGAATACTTTCCAAATTTGCATTATTGGATAGCGCTTCCCCACTGTGCACACAAATGTGTAATTAGTACTTTCACATGCTAAATGCCCATTAAAAACTTTGCACTTTTTTACTACAAACTGAAATTATGGCTGTCAGTACTACTTTGTGTTTCTGGTGTTGTTAAAAAAAATTAAAAAGACATTTTGGTAAGATTTGCAGATTTGCAGCAAGAGGAGCCTTGATCCTCACCTGACAATGCCTTTGTAAACTTCATGTATTATGTGGTTTATAATGGACTGCGGTGCAGAAACAGTGGGGCTTATATTTTCTTGTTATCTGTCAGATGTCATACTTGATGCACTAGATGTGCTAGTTCTGCATTTGCTTTGGTATGTTAGTCCAGATGAGCCAACCCTCCCAAGATGTAACAAAAAGTATGATTACACTACAGTAAAATAATGTATGACAGGAGTATGAGACATCATGTAACGCTTCATTTCTTGATGTGGCTGTTGTTTAATGAACAAGTAACAATAATATTCACAATAACGTATGGTTTTACTGAATAATCAAGTAAATATACTTCCTTAATATATCAATGTAAAGAAACCTGATTTCTTGACTGGCAGCTCTCCTACTTAACCTAACCTACTTAAAGTAAAGTAGTAACAGCTATGAGTCCTGAAGGATAAGTACTAGTTTAAAGGTAAAGCAACATTATGTAACATTTGTTTTGTTTGGTGCCTGCACTACTTCAAAGGATAATTCACCACTGTTGTAAATAAGGACAGCTGTACATGTGCATTTGTTATGATTACATTACTTATAATTAAAAAATAGCAAGTCGCGAACTTTGCCAAAATCAAGCAAGTGTGACAACAAAAGACATAGCAATATTACTTATTAATCCAACAGAAAGAACACCAGCTCAGTGTTTCTTTCAGGCTTTTATTTGAGGAAGCTCTCACCAACATATGGCAGCCTCTTGCTTGGTCACTCTCTTAGCTTCCTCCATCAACATCCTCGTCTGTTTCTCTGCCTCTGCGATTTGCTAATGTTATGTCCATAGAGGCTGCTGAGCCCAGTTATGTTGTTCCACCAGCTGTTATCTTATGGTTGAAAAATTACATAATTTTGCTTGAAACTTGGGTGGGAAGCCAACAAAACCAGACAGCAATCGAAGCACTTCCAGCTAGTAGGTTTGTGAAACCTCTGGCTGGGAGATCCATATGTCATTTTGATTACATATGATATGTTGGCAAAATAACGATAAAAAACTATACAATAACTATATAAAAAATTTACATCTTTAAAAACTTCAAAGTCCAGGTTAGATAGGCTATTAGTTTTCTACCCAAACATCATCTTGAACATGACCGCTTTTATGATCAATCTGTCATTGATAACAGACAGTTAGCCCATCTGTATTATTGAATTATTCTGTTCTAAATGTTTTCACATATTTAAATGGACTATTTTACATGTCCACAAACTACGGAGCTAGGGTGAGAAATAAATTCCTAGATGAAAGTAGTAAATTTACAAGAACAAAACTCAGAAATTACCTGACATTAAAGTCATAAAAAATCCAAATCACTTTGGTTTTTTCTTCTTAATTGGCTCAGCAAAGTCTCTAAAGTTCTAATGCACATTATAATATGGTGATTGTGGGCTATTTCCCCATTGCTAAAGTTTAATTTTCCACTGCATGCATAATAC
>JAPMOB010206082.1:0-32705 GCA_029875015.1 Lepomis gibbosus | reverse complement strand
GTGTGTGTGTGTGTGTGTGTGTGTGTGTGTGTGTGTGTGTGTGTGTGTGTGTGTGTGTGTGTGTGTGTTCTCGTTTTTTGATGGGTTTACTGACACACCTGTCTGTCTCTGTTTGTGTTTGCCCAGGATTGTATGGCTTTCCTTTCAAGGAAACATTAAAAGCTTTTATGCGGGAAATGTGAATGTGCATCTGTTGGAAATGAAAAACAAACAAACAGAACAACTAATAATAGAAATGCCAGGATTAATATAGCCACAGCCTCACAATTAAGGCAAAACACACACTGCAGTGGGCTATATTCAACTATTATAGAATATTTTGTTGAAGGTTAGTTTCAAAACTAGCAAACCATTTCACTCCTTTTCACAGACGTAAAAAAGGAAACTATTTTCAAGGAAATGACATGTATCTCTATTAGTTTTAAATTATTGATAATTAAAGGACATAAAGGAGTGAAAGCTTAATTACAAAAGCAACACTGTTCATAGCTGATGAACAATGAATAAACGGGTCATGTTGCCCAAGTTGTAAAAGCCCAATGACAGCTCAGCTCATAACAAAAGAACTAAAATAAAAACCAAGGCATCTTCATGCATGACAGAGGCAGCTGACCCCGAGACATGTCGCAGGACACCATTAAGAGGTCACGACCTTAAGGCTCTGACATGTCTTAGTCTAGAAAGAAAACAACACTCACACACATCAATGTCTGTGGTTAACAGGTGTGATTCATTGATGGAAGACCAACTCCTGAACAGGGAAGTCAGTGAAACTACAGCCTTTGTGTCGGTTGACAGGCCTTCAGGTAAGGAAATGTGACCTCCAGGATCAAATGAATGGCTTTTACCACCTTGAAAAATATGTTGACCTACTTTGTCCAACTGCCTTTTGTCTAAACATCCAACAGAAACAGTTGTGTCCTATATTACTGTTAAGCCTCTAAAATGACAACTTGTATCACCTTTCTACCCCATTATTTCTGACACAACATTTTGAAGCTTTAAATGACATCCTGTTGGAGGATGTGAAACTTTTGTGGACTTTCAAAGCAAAAAAGAAAGCAAAAAATAAATAAAATAAAAGTAAAAATAAAAACTTGCTGGCAGCAATTCCTCCACGGGAAACTGAAAAGATCTGAAACCTGCACACAGACAGCTGAGCTGAGACAAGCTTTAAAAAAAGACAAGCCTTGGAAAGAGCATTTCTCTCACAGAACATGCTATTTAACTGTTGCCAGGAAACTAATTGGCCTCCCAACTATAAAAAGCATTGTTTGAGTTTGGTGACAGCTTTTCCATTAGAAGTTGCATCCCAATTAGTTTCACCAGCCAACCCTTCATTACCCCTTAGTTTACTGGTAGTGAGGGTTTAGTGAACTTCCATCAAATCCAATATTCCCAAATTTTGATAATATTTGATATTTTGACCAGTTGGGATCTAATAATAATGTTGCAGTGGCACTTACATTAGCTGAATTCACTGAAATGTGACACATTTTCATTGACATATTACAGACTGTAAATAATACACAATCAGAAAATCGTGATTTGAAACGTAATAAATCGTCTCAAATTAACTTTAGGGAACATATTGCTTCATAGGGCACTCTCAAGAATGACCCATGTAAAGCTATGTTATGTCAAGATATTGCAGTTTAAGGCTTTGAACTGCCGCCATAAAGGCTTAATGTTACTGCAAACAGTTTAATACAAACTGTTCGTATGTTTCCTGCAAAACTGCAAATTTATTGTGAACTTAACAACACCTCACTTCTCAGATGTGTATCAAATATTAATGCTCTCCACTAAACCTAAAGCACAGGACAGTGTGAGCTTCATCGGTTCAGACAAGCCCGGAGCCAGAGTGTTTCGTACTCACCCACATTGGTCCCCTGCACGCTTGGAGTAAAAAAAAGCAAAGAAAGGTAGATAAATAAAAAGTCAGCATACCTTGTAATGAGAGCTTTCCGCCTTTATGTCTGACTACCAAATCACCCTTGTGCTCTGTGAAATCCGCTCTTTTTCTTGCAGAACATTGGAGCTGGCAACCTGTAACAACATGACATATTCCATGTAACAGGTGTAGTCTTGGAGGAAGGGTGGAGGAAAAGAAAGGGGGGCTGGAGTTCATTTGGGGAGGAGGCTACACAGCTTGTTTTGGCGAGAACCTGTGGTCATGCTACAACAAGCCAATTTTGCATGATTTATTCATTCAAAGGCTTTCATTCAGCATCCATAGCTTCAAACTGAACATATCACACAGTTGCTGTCACTAGAGGGTATAGTTTTGAGGCCGTGGTCCCAAAACCTGATATTCTATGCTCTAAAATCCACAATAACACATTTTTTGGCTTTATGAAGTACAATTCACACAGTATTTTTATGTTACTGAAGTTTAATTAAAGTTTGTGCTCTGCAGAACATCAATAACTACATGAATAAGTTTAATGATGAACCATCCAGTTGCCTAGACTGACGTGAGGACAAAAGGAAGCTACAGATTCTGTAACAAACAGTAGTATGGGTCTAGATTTGATTTTGCTCTGAAAATGACTTCAACTTGACATATCATTTTGTCCTCAGCCATCACCTCGGCCAACATTATCATACAGACGGTAAAAAAGTCATATTAACTCTAACTTTAATCGGTGTCTAACACTAAAACCGACGTAACCCTGCCCTCGTTGAAGACTCCGCAGAGAGCACTCTGGCCTTCATAAGAAATCAGCTGGTGATAGGGGTTGCTGGAGGTAACCTCTTTTCAACAAATATAGCTGTGTACTATCTCGTGCACATCCCGACCCCGTTCTCGCTGTGCCCAGTGTGGCTGACTTCCACCCGTCACACAAAATGGAGCTCTGAATTTGGGTCAGGCAGCCCCAGGAGTTACAAGGCTGTCTCGTTCAGGCTGTAGCATCATTGCATGGATTACAGTATGTCTTCTGCAACATTTATCTGAATCACAGGCTTCCTTTTTACCCCTATGCTCATGTGCTTTGACAACCACATTACTTAAAATGTCAGCGTGGGGTGGTGGGTTAGTACACCTGATAGAGTACATAGAAGCATGACCTGCTCCTGACACTGAATCAATGCATTTGTCCCACCATGGATGCCAATTTGCATTCATGGCATCCACCATTGTACATCTAATTTTTTTTTCATTTTTAATTAATATTAAGGTTTCCATGCCAGTATTTTGTTTTTCCCGAAGACTCAGGAAGAATCAGTTCAGCTCTAAACAAACACACAAAAAAAGCCTTTACATCACTGTTAGCAAGCCTGAATTCTGACTGACTGAATTCTTTAAAACTTGACAGAAACTTAGAATGAAACATGTGGAGAGGTGATGCTAAAGAGTTTCCTCCGTTGGGATATATAGATTAAATTAGGTTGACGATGTAACATCACTGATGCATAGCTCAAAGAACATATTCTACTCCATGAATGATTCCCCATGTACAGTATGAGAGCCCAATGAAATGAAAAAAAATGGGTGAAAACATTTGAAAATCAAATAATTCAAAAATACTCACGGGTCAAAATATGATGAACATATTTCAAATTTGTCTTATGTTATATATATATATAATAAGATGATTACAATAATAACTTTTTGACTCACCAAATCAAAATTATGAGATTTTAAGTCATCATTTTGATTTGGTAAGTCAAAATGTTTTACTAAATACATTTTTTTAAAACTTTTATTAAAATCTTAGAGACATATTTTAATAAGTTTCCTGTATTAAAATATTACAATACAGTTCTAATTTGCAAATTTTCATCATTTTGAGATAGAAAGTAAGAAAGTTTGACTTAGATTAGATTACTTTGATTTAGAAATGTGAATTTATTGACTGCTGCTTCACGTCCTTGGCTATACACACAACTGCATACACAACGCTGATTGCCGTCCACTTCCATTGCTATCTCAGCATGACTATGCCTCCTCCTATAGAGAAGATGTTATCACCTGCTCCCTGCTGCGTTGTTCATGCAGAGATGTAGGCCAGTTTAAATCCGAGCACCAATCTTGCACACTGTTAAGTCTTTAATTATTGACAGGGGTTCAGAGACAGGCCACAGACGTCATGTCCTTTTACCCTGCAGGCTGTTCCTTCTGATGCCAGTACAAGCTGCCATAATGAGAAAGCATCATGTAACACTCTAACAGGAAATGTTGAAGTTTTAACTAGGCAATATCAGAATGAGAAAATGAGAGATTGTTTGATTGTTATAGTGAGGAAACTTAATTGGCATAACAAAAATGCTATGATTGTGAGACTAGATTGGGATTCAAAATCGGAAAGAAGTACAGACAAAACATAAAAAATGAATGTCACTTTATGGCATTTTGTAGTAGGTCAGTGTTCAGCAGAGAAAATCTTTGCTCCAGTGAAGCTGCAGCGTAGTTAAAATATGTTCAAGTGTCCTCATGTAAATTTAAATGTCATAAAATAATGTTTTCAAAGTTTTATTCAGCCCCAAATCACAAATTTGTACCACAGAGGAGGGATCCCTCATTTGGACAGGCATGCAGTAGGTTACAAATAAAACAAGCAAACAGAAGTTGTGGTTGTAGAATTATACTAACAACAAACTGCCAAGTAGCAAGGAAAGGTTTCTCATAACGAGATACGTTGTTGTAATGGGACTGAGAATTTTGCACAGTGGCTGCTCTCCGCACACAAATACATAAATTAGTTTTTATGTGTTTCACAGCAACTGCTTTGCTTCCAGTTTAATAACAGCAGGTTTCACAGTGTAAAATGTAGTTGGTTGTTTTTACAGATAATCTTTTTAATTGTTACCTTTTGCTTCCAGACACGGAAAAAACTTGCCGCAGGTCTTCAGATAATTCCAGTAAAACTACTAATGAAAACGGCTGATATGCAATGCTGAAAGTAAGCGGGTTGATTTAAAACTGCGTGCAACCCAAACAGAAAACCCTAATGAGTTGGGTTTTGATCTGCTGTGGGAGCTGCAGGTCTGAGACCAAAGCAAAGATATTAGGAATTCAGAATTTGTTTGTGTTGCCTTTCAGAGCTTATTGATGAGATAGGCAGTGTGCACTTACCCACCCATGACTACACTCCTCCGTAGGAATACTACTCGTCCTTAGGCTAACTCTGACTTCAAAGATGTGTATTTTTGGCAAATATGACTCATTTCCTCCTGTCAACACGGGAGCATACATTCAAACAGGCATGTTGTTGGAGGCAGGAATACTTTTATGTACTGTATGAATGAAAAATGAATCCTGGGCCTACTTTACAGAAGAAACCCAATTACTAATTATTTTTCTGCAAACAGTAAAACCATACATTATTCAAATTATGTTTTCACATTACGTTATTACCGCATTATAACAAAACATTGTTGCTCATGGTTCTAACCTGTCTGCAAGTCTTCAGCTCAACCTTTGAACAATGTCTCATGAGAGATATTTGTGTTTGCATGGAGTTCAACTTCACTTCTCTCTGAGATGTTATTAAAAGCCTCACCACAGGCCCAATCAATAGAGAAGAGTCCTGCTGCGCATTGTGCCACTGTTGAGGGTAATGCCTGATGCATATGGAGAGCTGTGTAATCAATCAGCACAGTCGGCTCACCGATCTCCTGATGCCAAACACGTACAAATACAAATTATGCGAATGACAACAAGCTTATCAGTGATAGCACACTTGATACTGTCCACAATTTTACCAATAATTAATTTAACATCTTCAACAATTGTTAACACATGATTTTGTATGATTAAAGAGAACGTTGATTGATTCTTCCAGTATAGTGAAGCAGTGTCACAAACAATTTCAATGGTCATGTCGGCATTCATCTCGCAGAGCCACTGCCCTGAAAAGCAACAGCATCGGGAGCAGTAACTTGCAGCCCATCAGCCGGATTAAAACAACTTCTACTTGAGACATTTCAGACATGCAGAGTTCATGAAGGTTGTAATGAAAAGTCTCCCTCTTTCCAGTACCACAAATATGCTTGCCTAATTGGCATGCATAAACATTTTATGTGATATTTGGTTCAGAAATTACTTAGTCATGCAACATAATAAATCCAGACATGGAGTATCTGTTTATGTGTCAAGTTAGGTCAATTTGCCTCAAGGGGCTGCTTTATGAGCTGTTCAACATACCCTCTATCCTTGGAATCGCAATTTGTGTAAGGAGGACTTCCACAAAAAAAGCCCTCAAACTGGAACAAAAAGTGACAAGATAAAAGTTGAGGCGACTCATCTAAAATCAGAATCTTGAGTAAAATAAATTGTATATGCCCTATTAAAAAGGGATTGCTCATATGGTAAGCAAAACTAATTATTAATGACTCTCCCACTTATGAGAGATCTTAGTATCTAATTATTTAAGTAAAATTTTAAAACCAGCTCCTTTATATTCCAAAATGAAAACTCTTCAGTCTTGCTGACGTTACGTCAGTTGGTTAAGATATGCAAATAAAAAGGCTGACTTGGCTCTTTCTATATGAACTGAGCAAACTTTAGTTCTCACTTGCACATAAGTACCCTAAATGCAAATTAAAACGGTAGATCTAAGCATCTAAAATGTGAAAAAAATATGAAGACACACAAACACATTCACTCTCTTACACAAAATGCAGAATACTCTTGTCTTCCCACACACGCTCTGATGCAACCCTGGATAAGCCTGCCTGTCTGTATTTGTATCACTCCTCAACCATCATCCAGATAATAACAGGAAGTTTTTGGTCGAATCCTGTTTTCATTTTATGCTGAAAAATTGAATGTTTTTAGAGGAATATCATCTCACGTCATTGCAAAAGAAGGGAACAGAGCCATTAAAACTGCACAGGCTAAAAGAATAAGCAGGTGCTGAGTAAGAGACAGACAGGATGCTACAGTATACAAGGGAAATCTAGGACGCTGCAAAGGTGTATAATACATGAGCAATAGCAACCTCTAGTGGATCACAAGGTCCGGGTGGGTGGGCGGCCACCGGTGGTGGAAACACAGCAATGGGGAGGTTGTTGAAGACTGTGTGTGAGCAAGTGAGAGAGAGGAAATAGAGAGAGAGGATATGGGGGTGTTCAGACATCAATTTTATTGTGAAGTCTGCAAATACTGTAAAAGTGTGGGTGTGTGCCTGCAGAGCATAGAGAGTTGTTAAAGACCAGAAATGTGGCTGCAAGCAAAAGACATCGTGTTTTGTGTGTGTGTGTGTGTGTGTGTGTGTGGGCTCAGGGGGGAGTATTTAGTTTGTCTTACTGTGTGTCTGAATAAAATTTGAATGTATTTGATTCCCATTTACACTCATCAAAAAGAGGATTTCGTTGCATGATGCTAGCAAACTGTAGTTGCACATTATTATAGAGAAGTAGTTCTGCTTTCCAAACATACCTGCCAAGTTTCATACGTGGGAGCCAGGATGTGTTTGTGAGGCCGTCTTAGATCACAGATGCAGTGTAAACTGCTGTCCATGGCATTTGCATGTGCACACGTCTAACGTTTTAAGAGGAGACAAATTTTAATATGCTCATATCCTCCAATGCATAAATGTGTTAATGTACTGTATATGTCACATGCATGTGTGTGTGTGTGTGTGTGTGTGTGTGTGTGTGTGTGTGTGTGTGTGTGTTTGATCGTTATACCTCTGCAGCAGAGACAGCGGGGGTATAAAAATGATCTCATCTACAGAGACTGCCAGCTGCGATGCTGTGTGGAGGGATGAATGATGCCCTGAGATTTTACTTCTATCAGATGTCTGCTCCTTTTTTCATCTTTTATTTAATATTTCTCCAGACAGGTGGAAGACATAGAAGGAGGCAAAAAAAGAAGGGGCAGGTGTAAGGCATGGCCATTTTATGGATATGGCGCATTTCATTACAAGTAAGCACAATGTTTTTATATTAAAATTCAAACAGATACAAGTAACATGCACAGAAAACAGTACAAATTAAAATGCAACAATAACTAAATAGGAAAAACACAATAAAAAAACAACCACCCACCCAAAGACAGCAAAGAACTCCACATCTATCCTGCATAGATGTAGACAGCACACACATAGTAACAAATCAAGCCTGAAAAAAATAAATTAAAAGGATTATTTTTCTTCAAAATATGTGTGATCTCAGGTCCTCCTTTAACATAAAATGATGTGAATTTTGAATTTGTCATATTTGCTTTTTATTAAAATATTGAATACACTGGTAGATGTCACTTTATTTAAATTGCAGGGGAACAAACTGACAAACAAGAAGACAATGATAAAACATAAAGCTACACAGAGGAAAACTTTGCCTGGTTTAAAACATGAATGTGAAAGACGACATTCAGGTTCATGAGCACTTGGCTGCACAAGTGAACACAGAGTTGTGACATTGTTGAGCAGAGTCAAGTAGTTACCGCTGGTGCTGCTGCTGGTGCTGCTGCTGCTGCTGCTGCAAAGCCATTTATAACCCAAGCAGAGAAAAACATGTCTAATGGATTTTCAGTAGAGTTACATGATTCGTGACATTTGGTCATGTTCAAACAAAGCAAAAAAATATTCTGTAAGACCACATCCCCACTACAAGTCTAGATGAATGTCATTTAATTTGGATTTATAATCACCATATGTGTAAAATATAGAATGTGGATGAAAAACAGATTCAAAGACATGAATAATTGAATTCCTGGGTAGCAGGGGAATAAATACAGACACAAAGTCATCAATATCTGGGCTTCTTAATTAGACACTACCAGAGATGATCACAAGTTAATTGTCAGAAATAATCTTCACAGACAGTGACACTCACCTGCATGCATCTGAAGGCACCATGAAGAAGAAAGGTATTCTTTTCTATTAAGCAAGTAGGTTTGTTGTATCACTTTTTGTCAAAAATCTTTCTTTCTTTTACAGTACAACATTCAGTAACAGTAAAGGACACGGAGAAGACAGATGTTGGAGTTGTGGTTCTATCAGGGTCCTGATATTGTCACAGCTTACTGGGACACTCAGTGTTGCACCATTGTTAAATTTGTTTCACTTCACTGCTTTTCCAGCTGTAATAAATCAAAATAACAGCCGTGAATAACAAAATTTATATAGTGAAAAATGCAGTTAGATAGAATACACAAACATTACACAGAGACTTCATATTTAGAAATTACTAAATATTTAGAAAAACAGTAAAATGAGCATTATGTGACTTTTCATTATTTTCAGACATGATGCTCTTTTAGAGCAGAAAAACTCTTCAAGGCAGTTGGCAGATTTTAGCATTATGTAAGTTTTAAAATGTTAAATACAACAGCTGTTAGAGTATAAAGCAGTAATTGTGTCTTTAAAGTTTTTATTTTTACTGTTAATGCTGTTATCTCACTTTAACTGGATTTGGCTCATTTGCATTAGATGCACAGTTGGGAATCCCTTAGGGATATAGCAGTTTTCAACATCTTGTAAAAACAGAGGAAAACAGGCCTGAGGAGATAGAAAGATAAAGACAGGGAGCTACACAAGCATAAATAAACACACGTATGCACACATTCAGTATATACACACAAACACTTATCGCAGCCTCTCACATTCTCCTTACACTAACATTAAAGGACACCAAATTGGCTCAAACACGAAAAGCAGAAACTCTGAAACAAATCCACCACAGACATGTTTTATAACATAGTCTTTGCAATAAAATGTTGTTTGGATACCACACAGGCTACAAAGCTTAATATCGCTAATAATTGCCATCATACAGGCTGCAATTATTATTCCAATGACAGTACTGTTATAAGGTTCTGAGGACTATGTAGTTTGGCGTCCATAGAAGGCTGGAGTTTATTTCATTTCGTTTTGAGCCACATCCAGATTATACAAACTCTTTGTGCCAGTTCACAGTTCTTCCATATGTTACAGTAAATGTGTGACTTTTCTCAGCAAAAACCTTACATAAAAGTGGTTACTCCAATCACAGCCAGGGCCAAATGTTTTATAACAAGCTTGAAAGTGCAATTTTACTTACTGTTAAAGTAGGCCCACATTATATATGCTTACGCCTGGATTTTTAAAACATGGGAATAATGACAGAATTAACCGATTCAGTCAAGACGCAGGACCACACAACTGGCCTTTATACTTAACGATTTCAGAGTGGCGATGCAGGGGCCTTGGGATCTCGTGATCAAACATGACTTCTGACATAAACAACATGGAGGCAAACTGCCGTTGTTGGATGGTTAGATTTGCTCCAGTCAGCGACTTAAAGATTATCTGTAAAACTTTCACACAACTCATTTGGGCCAATAATTGGTTTAGTCCAGCCTCGGCTTGGAAACAATCCCTGCAATCATCGGGAGGGGCAAATCAGACCCACAATCAGCCCAATTTTCCTTTAGTGTGCAGCCAGCATTAGGTTTAGCGTTGGGTATCATTTCATTTTTATCAATTCTGATTCTAATTTTGAAATCTGGTTCTCATCAAATCGCTCCTTGCTCATCTTTCCCTTCATGGCTATGAGTGAAAGGAGTTTCTGTGCCAGAGATCTCCAGTACAGAAACTCCTGTACTCCTCATGTGTCTCTGGGGACTCATATCTAAGAAAAATATATACTTGATTAATTAATATGTAAGCATCAGTCGTTTACCTTCGATATAAAAGGTGAATGCTATGTTTTGTACTTGACCGTGAGATGTTGCTTGTGTTAGCATTAGCTATATCTGGGGTGTCATTGTAGCTGGGAGGCCGCAATGCATTGAACGCTATGTGTTCCTTCAGATTCACATTACATTGAAGTAAATGCTGCCTCATGTTGGAGCTGCTTGCACCAAATCTCCTTAATGCAGGTGTTGCATTCAGCTGCTAAGCCAAACTGTTGAGCATATTCTGTGGTCCACCATGGTCCAGCTAGCTAGCGTTCACTGCTTGGTTGCTATAGCTAGGTAACTCAGCTATGTTCCACATACAAATGTATCTCACCTGATGCGTTTAATCCAATGACTCTCGTTCCTTTCATCACATCATCTATACATGTAAATTCTTTGACCTTAACTTCAGTAATGTTATCTTCATTCACTGAGAGAAAAAGTTATGACCCGACATATATATAACTTTTGAGTTTGTGGTCTTTGTAATTATCTATTTTCACAGTCTTATACAGCAACAGTTTTAACTTCAAATACTTTCTTGACTTGCAAAGTTATATTTTAAATTAACACACATAATATGTGTGCTCCAGGGCACAATTTGATCAGAATCAAAAATTTGTCATCTCTTGCCGTGGTCACCATACATATTTTTTCCGAAATAAGTTAGGCTCATTGTAGAAGTTTAAGGTATACACGCAAGCTAAATCATTACAGTGCAGTTAGGCAGTGAACACAAATAGATTTATAGATTCATGTCATTTATGTCATTTTCATCTACACCTTCTATAGCTTTCCTGTGTATTTAGCATTCAGCACTGTCGCTGCTTCAGTACTGTTAAATGTAGTATTTACACAAAGACATAGAAACACTTGAATGGAGTGTGTCGCGAATCCCTTGTAGGCATGAATAATGTATAAATTCACTACTGCAGAACAGATGTATAGTAGCCTATGTATTTATAATACATAACTGTTCACAGAATGCTGGTGCTGGTTTTCCAAGCTGAATCATGAGCACATTTATGTGGATTTTTGCCCCTTGTAACCAAATACAGAAGTTTCGTATATTCTGTATTATCTTGTGTTTAAGTCCAAAATAGGCACAATGATGTCTTAATAGTTTGATTTTGGTGACAGTTTGATCACATTCTAAATCTAGTTGCATACTCTAACTGAAATGCATTTTCAGTGTTTTTGTCAGTTTTTCAGGAAAAGGTCAGTCACTGTTTGACCAGAATCGTTATAACAGCACATAAACACTTGACTGCAAAGTCCCCACTTTAACACTGGATACTAATGCTCTTCATATGATCTTTAGTTTGAGATGTGCCTTTGCCACAATTAGTTAATGGCCGCCATGCTAGGCAGAACGGTCCTCTTTTGGTCAAAAGTACTTTTAGCAGCACAGTTAATCCAACAGTGTTAAAGAAGAGAAATTTCTTGTCTCTGTGTTTTATAGGTCAAAAAAGCATTCCAGCTTTGTTAGCTTTGCACTTTAGCAGTGAAGCTAATCCCTCGGTCTCTACCTTTGTCACAAAGCTGCTTCTGCTCCCATTTGGCTGATTTCACCCCCACCCCTCGCCCCCATCTCTAAATGTCCATGCTAGCATTAAGGAACCATCTGTGGCTGCATTTCATTGGCCACTGGCTGAAGGCTCTGGTTTTTAAATAGAAGCAATGGAAGGGTTATGCCCAACTGGAGCTTTATCAGGCTTTGGAAATGTTTAATATTTTTCTAAATGAAACAATAAAAAAGAGTGAATTTGCTAGTCTTCCAAGAGGATGTGATAGCTGCTTTTGCAAGCCTTCAGTCCTGAGCAGCAACTGCATTATCTCTAGCTATATCTCTATTACAACCATTTATTTGTAACACAAAATGTAAGGAAAAAACGGCTACATACATACTTAGAGAACTGAATTTACATCCAGAAAAACCTTTGTTTCACCTTGTCTCATTATGATTGAGAGACTACTGCCATCCTGTTGCCAGATTTACATTCTTTCAATCACAGTTTTAGTGGCAATAGTGGTGAGTAGAAGCTTTGCTGTGCATCTTGATAGATGTGTGTTCCTGAAAAGGAGAAATAACTGGCCATTTCTTCAACTTCCTTGAAGTTTTCGTCAACAATCTACAAACAAAACAAAGAGCCTACGCTGACCAATCACAGCTCTTGCGGTCTCCTTGAGGTAACTCTGTGGCCGCCATGTGCCAGGTTCAGCTTTTTTGCTGCATCACAACTTCATCCAGAAAGAGGCTTACCATTGAAATGCATGCAAGTACACAATCCCGCTAGATTACCTATCTTAATGTGAACGTGCTATTTCTACTGTTCCCCTCGCATCGATTTGACAAAAAATAAAGTAGTTCCTGCCAAGATGCTTTCTACAGTTGTCAAATCCTGTCTCTGACTATTATAAACTGTTTTGGAGTGAGTGGTTTAGCATCTGAAGGGCCTTTAAACACATTAATCGCATGTAAAGGAGCGGAAGATGTACAGTATTAGGGATGATGTGGGGGAGGAAGAAGGCAAGGACAGAGAGGAGAGCAGAAGAAACTGAGGTCAAAACTCAGTAACAACTGAAAATAACATCAACCATTACCACATTGTATTTCCTTAACATAACATAATGTTTTTCTCCATTGAAGCATGAGCTTTACAGGTGCTGGTTAACCTCTAATTTACTCTTTCTTCTCATACAAATAAAAATGCACATACGTGTTTGTGAGTGTGTGCATGTGTGATTCTGTACACTGCACTTTTTTGCCAGTGCATGTGTGTGTGTGTGTGTGTGTGTGTGTGTGTGTGCGTGTGTGTCAATGTCCGTCTGGACTTCAGTCACACATGTGACTGGGCAGATGTTGACATGGCAAGTCTGCCGAGAGTATCAGAAAGAGAGACACAAGCTTGAGAACCGTAAAGAGAAATAAAATGGTTTGGGTTGGGCTGTGTGAGAGGCGGCACATTTTTCTGACATTTCTTCTGGTGACATTTCCAGTCTGAATGAGAGAAAATAGAATACAGAGAGAAAAAAATGTTTTTAAAAAAGATATACAATGGGGCAGTTCTGCTCCTTGTCTCATAATGGACTTGGGTAAGTTGGCTTTCCTTTGCTTGGCTTTCACACATGAAAAATAATTGGTGTGACCTCTGGCAGTCTAACAGAGATCAATTATCTTTTTTTTATTTTTTTTTAGCCATCTTGTTACAGCCTGACTGAGGCAAAGGTCAGAGAGGCAGCTTGTGCAAGTGGAACCCCTTCCAGTGGTGTAGGCTAGTTGGTGTATCTGAGCAGTATGTGAAGGTAAAAATAGATATTAGCTTTGTGCTCAGACTACGATTATTACTTGGTCTCTGTAATCACAACACGTCTTTGGTTTCATTTCAAAAGTGGTAGGAAATTTGCTGATTGTAGTGGCATGGAAAGTAATTTACAGATGTACAGATACTGCTGGAAGATGAATTGTGCAATACATTGCTGTAAAAAGAAAAAGAACAGGGAGTTAGAAGTGACAGCACAAGCAAAATGGACTGCATTAAAAACAGTGTGAAATTTCCATTTATATGTTGGCTGAAAGAAATTGGGTTAGTGCATGGTGTAATAAAAGATATTAATCAACTGATCTGCTTTTTGTTTCCATCTGTTTTAATCCAAAAAAGGAAATAGCTTACTGAGCGTGCTCTATAGATGCAGAGAGATTAATTCATTTAATTCTTAATCTGTATAGGATCAAGAATATGAATCACAATTCACTATAATGATATACTGTATCAGTGCCATTATATGTAGCATGAATCGTACGCAGGTTCTTTTCAAGAGGGCAATATAATGATTCCCAGAGCACTTTAACCTGATTGCACAAAGATAAAATTCCTGCACTGTAACACAGTTCTGATTGCTAAAAGCCAAGGCATGGTTTTGTCTGAGGCAGTAACCTCCACTGGGCATCATCAGCCGTCGGCTTTTCCCAGTAGCCCATAAACTCCCCTGTGTTCTTGTCACTGGCGTTGAGTCTCATTTGTCGGCATTCACTCCAGGGACCAGAGTCACAGAAAGAAGCTTGGCTGAGATCAGAATCAAGGTCTGCACAGTCCTGCTGTGACCTGCTGTCAAATCCTGAGCCCTGAAAAGCTCAGCCATTGTATCAACTGAGAGCTTTGGAAAACAGCAAGTCTGTAATTATGTGTATAATTGAATGTATTGTATTTCATGTGTTTGCTGTCGACATTGCCCCACATGTGACTGGCTGGATTTGAACATTAGATTTGCAGCACAGTTTGAAGAACTCTGATTGTTGGCACAGAAAGTTAAATAGCTGGAAAGGCACAGCATAACCTGAATGACCGCAAAGAGATTTCTTTTGAATGTTGTTTTCGCTTGTCCTTGTTTAGTCATTAATGACTTTACTCATTGTTTCGCCATGTGCAGAACACTGCATGCAGCAATCTGTTTTTCAGGAGTCCAACAACAGACCTGTGTTCCTTAGAGGGATGTTTTTAGCAGCATGGTTGGCTATGGGTGGTCATTCTGTCTGTCGGCAGGTCGATCGGTCCACCACTTTGGTTCAGGCTGAAATATCTCAATGGACTGATCGCCATGACATCTGATACAGACATTCAAGTCCCTCTCAGATGAACTGTAATCACTTTTGTGATCTCTTAGCATTTCCTCTAGAGCCATCAGGTGAAATTTTTTATGTGGTCATAAACCAAATTATTGGACCTGCAAAACTAATGACATTTCCATCATCCTCAGTTTAACTTGCTAATTAACAAATGTTGGCATGCTAACATGAAGTAAGTTTAACAAATCATACAGGCTTGCCGCTAAAGATTATTGTGTACTAACTATACCATCTAAGAATATTATTGTTGTTATACTATTATAATAACATGGATAAATTTAATCATTACTTGGGAAAACTAACATAGTTACAGAGATAAAGTTAAATATTGATTGGTAATTATTAATGAGACTGTTGTGCTTCCAGCTACTTTCTCTCTAAAGATTTTCTGCTGCTCCTTCACGTGGGAGTCAGCATCTTCTGAGACAATTGGTCTTAGAGGACAATCAAGTGATGTGAACATGCAATAGGACTTACTCTTTTTTGTGGGATATTTGCACCATAAGCCAAATAAGTCCATACACAATCCATGGCATTTTCTGCCTACCACAAGCTAGTATGGACCCCACACTAAGAATAGACTTATTTACCATCTTTTAAAAGTGCAGCACTTGAGGTGATAACAAATCAAATGAGCAGAGAAACATTTTTAGACCTTGTTTGTATCACATTTGAGAGGTGTTGACAGGGCAATATATAGCGCTGAAGTCCAACATGGCTAAACTTACACATACAGTATACAGTGTGATTTGTACCTTACACATGCTGAGAAAATGGATGATGTGCGCGTTACAGGTGGTGAGTGCTTATTATAATCACAAGGTTATTTTTCTTAAAGACTATTTTGTTGGAGTTCTGTAGGAGAGCGGGTTGTATGTCAAACCAAATTGCCCCTTGGGGACAATCAACCCTATCAAATCAAGTCTTTTGTGTGCTTTGCAGAGCAGGCTTGATCCTACACAGAGTCTTTGTGGACTAAAGACGGTGCAATTGAACTGGCTGTCTTACAGTAGATCAACAAACTGCACAACGCAACAGCGCAAGACAGACATTCCATTCCATAACTTCTATGGAAGTATTATTGATGTCCTCCACCATACAAAAGACAAATCAAATGTGATTTCAATCCTACCAGCTAAATTGGCCTGAGTGTGTTGATTACTTGACTATGTCCTCTCCGCGTTGCAGGAAGCTCTAAATGTGAACCCACCGAGGTAAAAAGCCTTGCAACCGACACCAGCTGACACCCTATTGAGAACATTTAGAGAGGTGGACAGGTGCATCAGTGTGCATGTGCGTGTGTGTGTTTTATTGCGTGTGCACATGTATGTGTTGGACTTTTAAATTGGCACTGCTCGCTTTTTGTTGACTTTTATTAAGCATTTGACAGTGTCTGCATGAAAATGAGTAATTTGACAGGAGGACAGGTGTTTTGGCAGGGATAGATATTCGAAAGCAGTTGGTCATAACATTATCAGGGTAAATTTCAAAATGGAGGTCAGCGTGCCATTGTTTATGTTCTCAGCATTCCCATGGGGAGCTGCTCAATATGCAAGCTTTTGTTAAATTGAAGTGATTGTATTCCAGAGAAACCAATGTGTTATTAAATGGCTGCGACACACCACGACCCAACAAAAGTGAACTGTCGCAACACAAATTAGGCACCATGTGGGCATCAACCACATACACTGGTTACTTGACGAACTGGGAGGATTGCCCCGCCACTTTAAATCCAAAGATCTGTGGAGTTAGTATATCCCAAACACACAAAAAAACTCAAATTAATGATCTGTAATTAAATAAACAACCGCAATAACACACAAGTGACCACACCAGAAGGTGGACTGCAACAACCACAACACAAAATGGTCACATTGTAGTAAACTACACACAAATGTTGCCAACTTACACCTAAGAAGCAATTGACGAGTGACCTCAACAAATGTTGAGCACAGTTACCACTAAACAAAAGGTCACAACCCACAAGTTATTGCTAAAAAAACCAAACCAAACAAAGCAGTCCTCTCACACAAATAGAAAAGGCTGTTGTGCATAGTGCTATGGAAAACGAGCTGCAAAGAGACACCCCAACCTGCCTACCAAGATGGCTAAACCAACCTAGCTAGTCTTCAGTGGCTTGCCAAGCTCGAGGCGACTTTAAATGCTGAACTCAGTGCATCACCGAAGGCCATCTGCGATAAACCGATGCGTGCAAAACAACAAAGTGGCAAGCTCTTTAAACCTGCCCGGTGGCTAACTAATCACGGTGCTCAACAGTAAAATTTCCAAACTACTGAATTACCTCAGTCAAAAGCACAACATGTAGCATCAACTTACATATGATTTAACAAAAGAGACAACCACTACACTCAAGGCCATCAGATGCATATCTTTCTCTCACCTCATGGTTATTCTATCCAGGACGAACCCCCATTTGTTATGCCACAACCTTTAGTGGCAATATGGAGCAAACACCACCCCAACACTGACCCAAACTTAACAACTAAACACGTTTAAAACAACCAAATCAAGGGAATTTATTAACAAATCAAGACAATAAATTAAGAACACCAAAAACACAAGAACATAATACAAAAATGCCCCAGCTGAGAGGCAGCAAGACCAGCAGTCTCGAATCAAGAAGACTCCTTTGTGACGCTTGCACAGGAGCTTTTAAAGACCACCTTCCAAGGCCAGGTGGACCTTTTTCAGCAGTAAAGTACTTCAGAGGCAGAACTAGGGCAGAAAAGGAGCATGGAGAAAGCACAGAGAAACCCATACAGCCGTAACACTAGTCCGTTAGTTGAAAGTAGAGAAATTTCATGATTTAATAAGACAAACTCTGGTGATTAACTACAAAATAAGAAAATTCAGTTAAGAGCAGAAATGTTTAGTGGGTTCGGACTCAACAGCAGACTCAGACTTGCAGATTTATTACAGGTTTTGATAGTACTTAGTGGTACAGAAACTGAGCAGGACTGTGGCTGTTGTTGGGTAACCCAGCAGGCAGAGTAGAGGCGAGCTTGGTCCTGTGCTGGTGGCGTGGGAGACATCAACTCCAAGCAACTCAAGCAACTGTAGCACAGGGGAAAAACCTGTCAGCAAAAGTATTTCCACGAATAGATGAAAAAGAGTTCACTAGATTCACTAGAGGCTTGAAAATGTTTGTTGCAGACCGCGTTGGAATGTTATCACTGAGAGAGAAAAAAAATAATATGGCGCTCGCTGTCTGAAGCTCAGGAGTATTTCAACAGAAATATGATTAGGTGATTATCAGCAGCTCCGCCGAAGAGCTAAGGGCAAGTTCAGCGCCAACAAACGTAGCAAAGAGTTTTTTTCCAATGGAAACGGTGGTTCCCTAAACACCTTGTTGTATACACCGTTGTGTTTACAGACTTGCTGCAGCTGATTAGGTAACACCTGTGACACGCCCACCAAACAGAAGAAAACATACCTTGGAGCCAGTTGCGGAACGTTGCACAATGTTGCAAGGAAACATGTTGCTTAATCCGAAAATGTTGCAAACCAGTGCACAACGTTTTGAGATTGAGCTCATGTAACGAGCATGGATTAGTTCAATCTCAAGCAAGGAGTTTACATGAGTTTCCAGCACGTTGTGTGAATCTGTCTCCCGTTGTTTCCCTCATGAGCTTGAGCACACACTAGGTTGCAATTTAAAACCTGTACTGCTAGTTGCAGCTGAAAACTACATATTGCCCCTTTAACAGTCTCCCTTAATCTGTGTAATTAGCAGTAGAAGTATCGATGACAAAAATTACGAGTTGCAGTTCAAACATAACAAATTAAAGTTAAAAGGGCATTTGTTAAGACATCTAGAGCCACGAAAACCACAACCTTCCAGAAGATATATTTTCACTAACTCTCCTCCCTGTACCTATTCTTTTTTGTCTTCTAGTGTCTAACAAAATATCCAAAAATGAGTGGACTCTAACCTGGGGTGTAAATTATGCAGTCATTTTTGTTTTTCTTCACGAGTCAAAGCTCAGCATACAGTGACACAAAGCTCTGATCTGTAGCATAACTGCCCTTCAACTTTTGTTCCTATGGTTAATGAGCTGCCAAGCCTACTCTTAGACAGAATGCAGTTAATCAATGTTGTCAGTGACGTTGATGAGCAGGTGCAGACATTACGCACAAACAGGACTATTTCCTTAATTAGTCCAGGCCACAGTCACACCAGTGTTCATGGAACAGAGTAAAAGGTCCCTTCCTTTCTGCGAAATGCCACTACTAATTCTGACATGCAGCTTTAACCTATAATATCCTGTTTGTTTTCCCCCCCTGATTGTGTGGAACTTTACCATCTTCCCCTAAGAGGAAGACAGGGCATTAAATGGCTTTGATAATGTGTGTGTGTGTGTGTGTGTGTGTGAGAGAGAGACAGACCATCTGTTTATCAGCTGGACCATCACATGACTTACTGCTCTGCCACAGTCATTTTCTGTCCTTCATTTCAATCCATTAATGAATTGGTAACAAATGCATATTAACCTTTAGCACTGATGCTTAAGGTTCCACTGACTGTGGAATAAAAACGGATTCCTGGCTGCTGTGGCAATTAAGCTGAATTAGCTAAAATGTAAATTAATGTTTTTAATATATGTGGTTATATGGCATAATAGACGCACAATTACTCACTATCTTGTAAAGCAAATGAGAAAGCTGAAATAGATTCCTATTAAGGTGTTTGATTACTTGTGATTACACACTCTCTCTCTCATGTGTGCTGTGCACATAACACCCACATGCACACACAAAACTCACCTCCTATTCTAATTAAGCAGGTAATCCTCCCTCAGCATAGCACAGATGCTGCTGAAAGACATGCTTACAGAGGGAGAGTGCAGTCGGGAGCCACTATGATTCAAATGCACAGGAGTTGTGCTTATCTGCAAGGTTCATGTTGCAGCAGACATGATTAGAATACATGCCGCAGCGCCTGCCATGCATTGTGAGTTCAAGTCTGGCTCTTGAGGGCTTTTATGATCCTCCTACCTCTCTGCATTATATAAGAGAGCAGAGGTCCCAAAAAACGCAAAGTCACAAAGCTGGTCTTTTCTTGCACCTTACTCAAAGTCTCTAGGTCCTCGCCTCCCTCCTGGAGAATCAAATGAACAGTAGCTGAGGAGTCACTTCATTTCCTGTTCAGTTTTAAATGTCTACCTCAAAGTTCTTGACAGGAGCTCTGGTGTAAGAGGGATCAATGAGCGGCAACATGCCCTGCTTTGGAGAAAAGTGGTTACAGCAGTCTGCAGAAATGTATTGATTGATTGAGAGAGAGAGAGAGAGAGAGAGAGATCTACATTGTACCACTAGCAGCCTTCCAAACCACTACTAATTATTTTGTGGTTATTAAGTCAGACATCAGTTAAAATGTTCCCAACAAACAAAATTAACATCATTGATTGTTATACTTACACATTAACTTCAACTCACTGTCAAATCACTGTCATTGGCCAAAAGAGATAAAATCAGTCACAGAAAGTGTTTTGCAGTCACAGTGCTCACAAGAATTATGAATGGGGTTACTCTCACTTCCAGTGTGTGTGAGTATGCATGAGAGGAAGAGCTCTTTTGTGTCCCCGGCTTTTTAGCACATCAAGGTAAATGTTGACCTTTTGACAAATACCTGTATTTTCTCCCTGGTCTTCACCTCCCAGGAATGAGAGCAATCGTATGTGACAGGTGGGATCAGGCCTATAATAAAGAAGTAACCTTGTGATCCTCCTGCTGCATTACTTTGACTACATTTGGACTGACCTCTCACCACATTTCCTATGTCTTCGTGTCTTTTTCAGTCAACAGATAACGCTGTGCTGTATGTTTCCTTTGTGTTCTATCTTAGTAGTTTTTGGATGTAATAATTCTGTACAGCGACACTAATCTTAGCATATCTTTAGTCTGTACCAAGCTGAATTTAGATTGACTGGCAGGATAAAAGAGGTGGCAGCAAGAGCAAGAGCAAAGTGTTTGGCCTAGTTAGGATACACAGTGAGCTGTCCATGGTCCTGAATCCATTTCATATCTCTCCGTCTTTTACTCTCTTTCAGTTCACCTCGGTCTGTGCTTTATTGGCATGACATACAGACATACAGCACCAAAGCAGAGGGTGACAAAATGAATTGCATTGCCTGCAGAGAAAGAGCAGTCTGATAAGAACAGATGGGCAGATCTACAGTGTTTTGTATTCTGTATGGGTGCCTGTTTCCCTTAATGTGAGACAACAGTCAACACATCTTGCAGAAAAAAGATATTGGACTAAATACATATTTTTTCTCTCTCTCTTCGTTCACTTCACTCCCTTATTGGCGTTACAAGAAAAAAACTTAAGGTTGGTGGTATCAAAAGTGAGCTTAAAAGTAAGACAACATATTTACAGATATTCAGCACAATAATGTTTACTTATTTTGTTTGTTTTACCATCATAACTGTAAAACATGTTGTATTTTTGAATGCATGTTGCCAGTTACACATATTTTCGTGCTTTCTTCCTACAGTTCCAGGTAGTCATTTCTGATGACTACTCTAATAGCACTTTCTTGAAACTAGCTAATGTTGAGTAATCAGTGCAGATCAAGTCTACATTACGTTTTGTCACAAGTCACCAAATCATTACTGTATGTGGTAATGAATTGTACATTCATAATGATAATGCAGCTTTGGCACTGCACTGATTTTACACACAAAAGTCAGTTTATTTGTCATGAGGAGCATTATTCAGCCTGTGAAGAAAAGCTATAAAAATGTCTTCTGTGGCTCTGGGGGAGCATTGAAAATAACCCTGATGATGTCATCAGGGAGCTTGGGTATGGAGTTTGAAAGACATGGCCATTCACTTGGCAGGGAGGGTCTAACAAAACATTGCTTGGGGTTGCATTTTGGAAAATTTAAGATCTGGTGTTTTTGAAACTGGACTCATAGCTCTGCTGCATCCAGTATGATGATGTGTGTCTTTTTAAATCTGTCTCTTGTGAGTCCCCCATTTTTACAGACGTTTACTATCACGGATAACACAACTCAAGCAAGTTTGCTAATAGTTTTTGTCATTAAGCGGGAAATAAATGGCAAATAAATTGTAAGCCAATGGCTGCCTAAAAAGGAAACAACAGTTTCTGAAATGGTTAGCTGTGATGTTGGCCTAATGTAAATCGTCTTAATGCAAGTTAATACAAATAACTCAAATTAATTATAATCACAGGAAGCCTATACACTGAAGCCATCTCTCTCGCCCCCCCCATTCCCCACCCACCCATCGCTCTCTTTCGCTCTCTCTCTCTCCACCTCTCTCCCTCTCTCTCTCTCTGAGTTTGTTGGTTGGCGTTGCAGTAACGTCTCAGTAGGTCGTCTATCCCTGGCTCGCCTGACAGACAGTCGGGCAGTCCTCCTCCTCTCTATTTGCCTACCTGTGTCCGTCCGTCGTCTCTAAACGTTGAGGTGAAGCTCGGTGATGGAGAGCGCTGTGGACCGGCGCTCTTGCTTTTCTACCCGCCGGAGACACACAAACTCACCGGACAAATAAGGCGACAAATCGCGGGTTCCAACGGAAAACGCCGCCGCTGCAGTTCATCACAGCGACGCTCGCTAGTGTTTACTTCTTCCTCCTCTTCTTCTTTTCTATCAGCACGTCTTCAGAAACAGATGCCCTGCTCGGGAAGTTACGGACAAAACACGGATAAATCCTCCCAAGTCGTCTTCTCGAATTTTCAAGAGGCGCTTTCTCACCAAAAGGTAAAACGGGTCCACTAAGACCAAAACTGTTGAATTGCTGCTTGTGTCTGGCAGCATCGCCCACGAAATGTAGCTGTGTGTGTGTGTGTGTGTGTGTGTGTGTGTGTGTGTGTGTTATATATCAAGTCAAATATGTTAGACAGGGGCGAACATTTCGTCCCAAGTGGGTGGGAAGATGACTCATGCTGATTCAAAACGCTGTTTTGGAGTCAGTATTTACACTGCGCCTTTGCGGGTTTAAAAGACATGGCTATGTCTTGAACCTTTCACAGGCACTCTCACAGGACACAGCCGGTGTCTATGTGGTTGAACAAAACAGCAGTGGGCGATTTGGTCTTGCGTGATGATGTGATGTGTGTCTGAAAAGACGCTGCTCCTCCTCCATGGTTTTCCTCAGCAATATTATTTCTGACAGGTGAAGAAATGTGTAATGGAGGTTTGAAGTCCTGGGAGGTATTGGCCGGTTGACACAGTGACTTGTTAGGTTGGGTGAAACACATGTTAATCCCAGACTCCAGCATTAGTTGCCTGCCTGTGGATATACATGAAAGACCTTTAGGAGGAGAAAGTAGTCAAATAAGAGAAATCTTTTATGTCTCATTGAAAGAAATCACCAGGCCCTTCATTTCTTTTGGCACTAACAAAGGTGAAGTGGTGTCTTGAGTTTACCATATATAGTTTATTTGTGCTCATATGTTCTCACTAGACACAGTGTATGACTTTTATATTTGTAGATACAATAAGAGACATCCTCACAGTGTATTATATGTATGTATGTCATAGATTTTCCATCAAAAATAATGTCTGCAATATTTGAGAAATAAGTGCATGTGCTCCCACCACAATGTAAGGTGGCATGTAGTGTCTGTCTCTCTTTAATGGTGAATACCAAGAAGCATCATTGTTGGTTAATAACACTCTTAAGAGTGATGAATTGAGTAGATGGACTGCCATGTATTTTATGGAGGGTGAAAACAATTAGTGGAAGATTAGTTTTCTGCAGATAATGATACATTTGGGGGTCTTTCATATTTAGGAAATGAGAAATGGCTGCCACATGGTCACTGGAGCATCATCAACATGTAGCCTGCTTCCAGAGGAGATGATTTAGCTCAGTCCCATATTTACAAGGTCAGTTACTCCACAAACTCAAATGAATCACCCATGCAGCTCTGTCCACTCAGCAGTCACTTTTCCCTAAGCATGGCTAAGCAGCTAGCTCAGCTACTGAGAAGATGGTATCAGAAAAAAGCTGTGCTCAGCCAGGGATCTTAATCAAGATAAATCAATAGTATTTTTCCCAACAGTTTAATGAAATTTGAGTGTAGCTCTACTGTATAAATGGCATTAGTATAAATTTGTAATCTCGATGTACTACAACATGCTTGGATCCTTTAGGTTGCAGTGTCTTTCATTCCATTAAAATTAACAATGGCATTAGTTCTAGCTACGCTTTTAGCGTGACTTTTTGAGTGACCTGAAATGCAGCCTAACTGCTGCGTTAGTGGCCTCAATTTGTTTCAGCTGGGGAGGGGGGAAATGGGCTATGCTAACTCATAGCCATTTATGTCCATCTTCCCTCTCTTGTTCTCTCGCTCTCTCATCCACTTTCACACACTCTATCTCTCTCTCCCTCCTGCTAGTATGCACTCACTCAAACTGTGTCTCATCGCATCTCATCACTCTCAGTGGCACTCTGCCCTCTCCGCTTGTTTCCCTCACACACACACACACACACACATACACATGCACGTGCACACACATGTACACATGCACGCACACATACACACACACACAAAGATGCATACCTGCCCGCAGCCATGTTGGATATTATTTGATCAAATCTGTGATCTTTCTTATGCGTCATTATTTCATTGATTGTGTTCATTTTCTTTAGTTCATTTTTTCTGCACTTCTACACTTGGATTGTTGTTGTCTACTGTACATGATGACCTCTTTGACCTTAGAGCAAGATTATCTGTTTATTTAAGTTATGTTATGAATGCCTGATTTTCACATGACATATTCAACGGACAGAAAGAAAAAGCACCAGAATAGAACTTCCAAATTCGGGCGGCACTCCAAGGGCAGGACATTTCTATTTTCTCTATTTGCGCAGTGGCTTCATTTTAGAAGGATGGCATATTGCAGAGGGCCATTTATAATGTATAGAGCAGTCCTGTATTAAATATCTGCAGAGTCTGAGGTGTGTATTCCACTGCTCAGTCAGGGGGGCTAGATTACACCATATTGCATCAATGAAGGGATGAAGGGAACATGGGGAAATGGGCAAAAATCCTTTCCTTCTTAAGTTTCTGCAAAGAGTTCATCAGGATGTTGATAGTTTTTGTGTGTGGGCTCAGTCATAATTAATAATTAACTGGCTGATTTACCGTTATTGCAATAAATATAAGTTATAATGTTTCCATAATATAGAAAAGATTAAAGACAAAATGTTGATGTCACTGGTGCTGAAGTTCAAGGATGACAACATAACAGGAAATCTACCATGCTGTATCAACAGACTCTGAAGCTGCAGAAACAGATAAGTAGCAGAAGTCTATATTTAAACGGCCTCACTGGAGAGATAAGATGTCGTCATTCCTCCCAGTTGGAAACTGTGTCTGCAGAAGAAACAAATCTTCATATCTCTGTGTCCATTTTAGAAACAGATCACAGTTTCGCACCTATTTACAATATTCTTCCAAGTTGTTTGGGTTGAAGAGTGTGTGCCTGTTTTGATATGAGAGCAAAAAATAAGACATCACATTTGTTTATTTACCTTCCGTAGCAGTTGGCAGGTATAACCAGCAATGTCAAAACTGAATAATTTACACATTGAAAGTGTCAAAAATTCAGATTTTTTTTTTTTTTTGCTGTTTGTTTGGAAAGGAGTTGTTATCACTGAAAGGAGTTGTTATCATCAAAAAACAAAAACAAACTTCCCTTATTATAAGCTTGTTGAGATCCAAGGAAATCAACAAGAATATTGTCAGTAAACTGGATTATGCTAAGCAAAGGCTAAGCATAATCAGTCATTTGTTTAGGAAACTGCAGTGATTACCATGAAGAATAATGGAACTGAATGAAAGCAATGTTTGTCATTCAAATTAAGTCGTGGCACAATTCACACCCATCTGCTGATTACTGAATGTAATACTAACATTCGCAAAATAGTGTGTAATTTCAGAAAACGATCAAGTCAGTGTCACTGGTGCAGTTTCGCCTAACTTTGCTTAGTTTTCTCTCACTTGCTCTTACCTATCAGACATTAACATTGCAGCTGTCATAAGCACATACTAGCTGATTCTATCTTTACTTAAAACCAACCACCTGGAAAGAGGTTGTGCACCCCTCCCACTCTAAACCTCCCACTTTCCCCTCTTGAAATCAAAGCTGCATAGTGTGGGTATAGGTGACATGAAGTAAGACAATTTTGACATCAATTAAAGCTTCCTCTACGTGTCCAAAACCCGAGTCTATCCACTCTAATTAAACCTCATGTCTCACTTCCCCCGGAGGCGGCAGGCTCAGGAATGGGTGCCAAACCCTCTTTTCACCTGCCCTGCAGCTAAAAGCCATGCTAGCCGTGCTGCACTGGGATACTAAGGTTGGCAAGGGTTCAGGCTGGCAAGGGGTAGCTTTACCACGGAGGGTGTTGTAATTCTGCACACAACACAACATGCTACTATGGTTGGTGTGACACTCGTTAACACTGCAAAAAGAATCTGTGTTTTGCACTTGTGGATTATTACTGATATTAATTATATATATTTTTGAACATCCACTGGCAGTATTTTTCCATTAATTACTCTTGTGGTGTGCATGGCAAATACAGTTAAGTATATAGCCAACTAAAACAGTTAGAGTAAAGAAAGGGAAAGATTGTTACATTACTGACAGTTGGTATGAGGCACTATACAAACTTGAGCCTCTGGTGTCAAAACTAAACACACTGTATATTGAGATCAATCAGTGACCGGAATCAGCAGTTTTCAGCTTAATATGCCATGACTGTGACTGCTCAATTATTTCCACATAGGGCTGTGCGATATGACTTAAATCTCATACCCTGATATAGTTAATTTAGTAAATCATGATATTTCTCATCATAAGGGTGGGGATTTTCTGGAGAAATCCAATACGATGAAAAATACCATGATATAGAGTGATCAGCGACACAGCAAGTAATGTCACTAATGGTAGTTAAGTTGTGTGTTACTTAAAGTTAAGTGTCACTGCTTGGAGCTACAAAGCTAACATAAGAGGACGAGGCAGCCCTAGAGCAGTACAGGAGCTCCAAACGGCAATACTCACAATTGCTGCTGTAGCTAACGTCACAACAACAGTATATCTTGGTGAACTAGAAAGTTAGCTTAATGTCCATGGCCGAGTCATTTAACGTTACCTGACATACACATCATCGAAACTGCTGGAATAGTGTTGTGTGGCTCGTCTACACAACAAACCTAGGTATGAGTTCTTTTTTTGTTTTCATGGTCTGAATCCTCCTATTCAGTATTACCCATTTCTGAGTGAACTTCTCTCCTCCATGTTTGTTAATTCTGAATGCAAATTTCTTTCCTGCATCACCGGCACGCGTGCCAATGGCGCCACTTTTGGCGAAATGGCGAAATACAAACTACGTAGCCTACTTAATCATAGTAAATGGTCAAAAAGCTAGCACTAATCACTAAATCAACAAAGTCTAGACAGGTCAGCAAAATCAGTCAAAATGCTCTTATTCTGAAATGCCCTCTGTGGGATATGCAGATTGGAACAAAAGCGGGTCACATAGAGCTGGGAAGAAGGTAGTAGGAGCGCAAAAAGGACATATTAAAAACAAGTCATTACCATGGGGCAGCTGCACGGTCTGCTTCTGAAACACTTCCAGTGGAAGTTGAGGATGGAACTAAACTGCGGAAAACACGCCGCATTTACTGGGAACATTTACGGGGAACAAGCCTACTCAAGATTACAGATATCATGGAGCATAAATATTTTTCTTTTAATTTTTCTAACAATTCAAATTGAAATATATGATATGTTGTTGTATTAAGTTGTGTAATTATTTATTAACATACTATTATACAGGTTTGGTGTTATAGGATAGTTATTCTTGAAAAATCCCACTTTTTAACCACAGATTTCACCAGTGGCTTATTTATATGTAAAAATGGTGGTGCCCTAACCATTTCAAAACATAGATACCAGTAAACCATAGACACCAGTAAACCTACAGTACCCTCTCTTGCTACTGTGTTTAACATGTCAACAAACAGCATGGCTCCACAAAACACTTAACATGAGACAGAGTGAGAGAGAGACAGACAGGAGTGCATTGACACAAGTTACAGTACCACTGTCACAAATCTAAATTAAGAATGCATTATTTCAGACAACACATCCAAGCTCAGAATAAATGAGCCTATAGGGCCATAAGCAAACAGCAGTAGGCTCAACACCACTGAAGTCAACAACGACACGCACAAACAAGGTTTTAGGGATCCAGACCCATTCTATAGCCGCTTTTCACAGAGATCCCGCTATCAAAACGGAAAGATATATATGTATATATACACACAAACTTCAGGATGACTCTAAAGTTTTTCACAGTCCACCGACTCATTGTGGCTCTGCTGTATTTGTTATGCTGCTCAATGGAGCACCTGTTGGGCAAGTAACGTTGAGCCCAGTTTCACAGCATCATCCAGATGACTCCCGCTGTTCTTATGTTTTGCAATCCTTTCAGAAAGATGAAGATGAAAACAGGCACAGGACATAGGAAGCATAACGTTAACAGACGGTCACACACGGTGCTGTGAGGGGCTTCAGTGTTCGGATGACATTGGCTCGCTATTAGCAATGTTGCTAACCTGTTGTTGTCTGCAGAGTAGTAGCTCTCACACACAGTACAAAACACAAAACTGTGTAAAAGTGTGACACACTTGTTATAAACTATCCAGTCTACTAACTGTCTCTGTACATTAATTAAATTACTTTCGTTTCTTCTGCGGCTTGTCGCTACATCCACAGAAAACACACACCTTCGGCACAACACCGGTGTACTCCGATCAGCTCTACCTATTAGTCCCGCCCCTTAACCTGTCAAAATTTTAGAAATGTGATTGCCATCTACATGGACAGATTCTCCTAAAATAACACCACAGTCTGTCACAGTTCAGGGTCAGAGGTTACCCTCTTAAAGTGAAAGAGCCTAATATGAGAACACTTGTATGCTGCTATTCACCTTTTAACTCTAATCAAGGGGTTACATAATATATACAGTATATAGCATTTTATGTGCACCTTGCCGGGAGGCCACTGACGTGTGGAAGAACGTACCGTGGGGAAATTAGTTTTAAGTTGAATGGCCTATTATTTTTTAAGGGGACCTATTACATCTGTCTTATCTATAATTTTATAATGGATAACAGATGTTTATGTTAAACATGGCCCAAGCTTTAAATAATTAGATAAACATATTTAAAAGAGTGAGTCAAAATCTCAGATTTCCCCCTGTTCTCAGTGCAACAGTTTTTTTTACTCTCGACTTTGTATGATGTTATACATAGCCAGTTGCCCATATATGGTCATTTGCCATCATTTGTCCACCACTATGCTCTGTCTGTCTGTACTGCTCAGTGGCAACAACATGGCAAGGGCCTGCATGTAGGGCCAGTATAACATAGAAAAGATCTTTTTGATTTTTGAATCATGTAAAACTACCATACATGATTAAAAGAGCCACAATATAGGGCTGGACTTGGGTGTGGATATTCAAGAGATGTCGAAGCGGCACATTTAGTAAAAGACTATTGTCACACACACACACACAGACTGTACTTGTGCGAACCGGCCAGGTTTGTTAACAGAGAAACGGAGAGAGAGAGATGTTATCTGGTATTATGTTTGAAGATGCAGAAACTGGGATATTTTAAAGCACGCACCAGGTAAAGCAACTTTGAACACACCTGTTAGTACCGATGTCATTCAGTTCCACGATGGTCTCAATTGTTTTGTTAGGCTACGTCATCAAGAAGGCTCCTCCAAACGAGGCTCACCTGCTGTCTGCGGGTGAAAACATTTTTGGGTGACTTTATTAAACTGCTAATGAAGAAAGTCAACAAAGCAGATAGACACTGGGAAAGAGAGGCCAAGAGAGACAGATGTGTGTGTCTGAAGGGAAAGCAAGGTGACATGATAAATGATAAAATAAGGTGGATAATTAAGTAGAATTAAAATATGAGATGAGAAATAAATAGAAAATAATAGGGTCTTGTATTCTCTCAAATATTTTTATCACCACAGTTACAGTCATTCTGTGGGAAACATTTTGCCATTATATACTGCAATTTATTTTCAGTTGGATTTTAATGTACAGAAGAGCTCTGTCCAGCAGCCTAACATGGAGTCCTTTTATTTTATTTTCGAGATGTGTTTGAGTGAGAGAGGGTCTTGTAACATGCTTAAGTTCTGCAGAAAATGTAAAAGTTATTTAACAGTCAGTGTTTCATCACACATACACTTGAATGGACTCCAGGAAGGATAGCCAATGCTGGGGTGATTGGGATAAAAATCAGAATTGTCAAGTCAGACCTTTGAAAATCAGAAATCATAATGGGCAAGGAAAAATGCAATCAGTGCATCTCTAACTGTACACACTGTCAGTCCTGACCACCACACCCTTACTTCACACTGCACATCATAATGTGATACTGTGTCCTGCAAACATAGGAAGTTGTCTTGGATAAAGAAGAATTCTAGACATCGGAATTTTTAGTTTGAAAAGTATATCCACTCATGCTGTCCGTTGATGCAGTTCCATATGAGGGTACTGGCCAGACATGGTAAGAGATACAATATGTACAATATTTGCATACTGATTTGTCATATGTTTATCTGCTGCCTGTTTGAAATTCATGTCATGCATTCAAATAAGCATCCACTAAGGATATTCTTTACTCTGTGGCTTTCCACATTTTCTAGTCTGCAAAGCTTAAACTTTGTGGAATCTCAAGGATAATTATGCACTTTTCAAAGCTCTCCTAATGATCATATAAAGTTATGCAAAACACCCACCTGAGGTCAACAAAGGTATACCAGAGAGAAATTTAAATGATTTTCTGGTTTTCCTCTCAATACTAGCAAAATTATAAAGCATTGTGTGTGTGTGGGTGGGGGGGTGGGGAGTTCATTTTGTGTTTGATGAAGTTATAGTTTGAATTACTTACAGAAATGTCTAGTGGTCTGTGACTCACTGGACCAGCAGACATAACGTCCCCTCTTGTCACTGTAATAACTCTACACAAGCATACATCCAGACTCAGAAAATGGAAAAAAGATTAAGATGTGCGTATCAGGTGGTTACACTTGACAAGTGCCATCCATCAGATAGCTTAAAGCTATCAACAGAGCAAATAACAAGAAGAATGTAACAAGGTTAAATTACGTGTGCACCTGAAATTAATTTCCTGAGTGCAACAGTATTTATTTTGCCTTTGTCAATGAAGTCTCGGTTTTAGCTGCTTTGGCTGACAGAAGCTCTGTTCTCTTTGAGGTGATAAACTAACCAAGCGGGAAACTCCAGGACGGAAAAGTGAAGCCAATGCGGAAGTGCCTTAAACCTGCATTCTTTCTAATGGCCAGTGGGGGACGACTCCACTGGTTGCAAAGTCTATGGCAAAATGACCCTACTTCTGACCTGATTTTTAACCTCAGTAAACACTTTCTTAATGATTTTATGGTCTCATTAGCTAGTTTCAAGTCTTCTTCAATACAACATGATGTTCATTTCATAAAGGATGGTCTCATTTAGAGGAAAAGTGGTAATAAAGCAGGGTGCTTTAGTGTGTAGATGCCTTGTTATTGACAAATCACTACCACAGCAACCTGTCAACCTGTATATCCCTTCCCAGCTCTACCATCTCATCCAAATATAGTCACAGCTGGTTCCAAAAAAATCAAGATGGCGACGGCCAAAATGTCAAACTCAAGGCTTGAAAATAGTTGTCCACAAACCGATGGGTGAAGTCACAGTGGCTATGTCCACTCTTTATACAGGCTATGACTGGAATCTAACAGTGTTGAGAGCCAACAGGAGGCTAATGGAGGGTGAAATGCTCTTGAAGCATTGCATGATGGATCTATGTTAGATTTATGTGTGTGTGTGCGCGCGCACGCGCGTGTGTGTGAGCTAAAAATTGTTTTCTAGAAGACTTTTTTGTCTTGAGTGAAATGATTTCCTAGTCCTAAACGCATTTACTCAGGCATAATCCTGTCACTTTTTTAGTTTGTATTTCCTTAACTTTAATTGGCAGGAAGACTGGAGAAACTGCCGTTTCTGCAACTTTATGTTGTTTAAACTTAGTGTTATGCTGGTTTCACACCAAACATGAATTTTTGCCTTGCGACGCTTTCCTCGCGTGAGTACATTCGCTGCAAGTGTTCACACACAACGCGATAAGGTGAAAAAACACAACTCGCCATTACTACAACTGTATGACACTGTATGAAACCACAGTAAACATTTTGCTGTGATTAAATAGCAATAAACAGATTAAATTGACGCCGAAATAACTACAACATGATGCAGATTTGTTAAACATATGAATTCATGCTTCAACTTTTAAAATCTTTGTTTTCTGAATGGAGTTTGGATCAATCAGGGCTATGCTATGCTAACTTGGTCACAGTAAAGTACAATGATAGCTGGAA